>JAUYWG010000258.1:1520435-1536206 GCA_034779775.1 Enteromius afrohamiltoni | reverse complement strand
CTATTTATCAAGCGTGCAGAACAACCACCCAATAAAGCATTACAATAATCTAACCTCGAGGTCATAAACGCATGAATCAACATTTCTGCATTTGAGATTTGAGAGCATATGTCACAATTCAGATATGTTCTTGAGATGGAAAAACACAGTTTTACAGATACTAGAAACATGGCTTTCAAATCAAAGATTGCTATCAAACAACACACCTAGGTTCCTAACTGATGAAGAAGAATTATCAGACCAGCCAACAAGTGTTAGACAGTGTTCTAGATTATTACATGCGGGGGTTTTAAGTCCAATAATTAACACCTCTGTTTTTTCAGAATTTAGCAGTAAGAAGTTACTTGTCACCCAATTTTTTACATCAGCTATGCATTCCGTTCCACCTGGCTGAGAAGAAATATAGAGCTGAGGATCAACAGCATAACAGTGAAAGCTAACGCCATGTCTCCTGATTATCTGCCAAAGGTAACATGAAAAGCGTATGTATTAAGTATGATTTCAACCATGCTAAGGCACTTCCACTAATGCCAAAAGAGTTTTCTAGTCAAATTACATTTCTATTCAAAAGAATGCTGTAGTCAATAATGTCAAATGCAGCGCTGAGATCCAATAGCACTAATAATGAGATACAACCACGATCAGATGATAGAAGCACGTCTTTTGTAACTCTAATTAGAGCAGTCTCAGTACTATGAAAGGGAAGAGAGTTGGTTGATATGATGCAGAGAAGGAAGGTGGATATACTGTGTGTCCAGGGGACCAGGTGGAAAGGTAGCACGGCCAGAAGCTTAGAAGCAGGGTTCAAATTGTTTTATCATGGTGTGGATAGGAAAAGAAATGGAGTAGGAGTTATTCCGAAAGAGGAGAAAATTCTAGAGGTGAAGAGAGTATCAGACAGGGTGATGAGTCTGATGCTGGAAATTGAAGGGATAGAGGAAGACCAAAGAGATTTGTGGATGCAG
The DNA here is from genome assembly GCA_034779775.1 of Enteromius afrohamiltoni. Lineage (NCBI taxonomy): Eukaryota > Metazoa > Chordata > Actinopteri > Cypriniformes > Cyprinidae > Enteromius > Enteromius afrohamiltoni. The sequence goes on along the minus strand of JAUYWG010000258.1, from coordinate 1,535,241 downwards.
TGAGAGAGGACATGAAGTTAGTTGGTGTGAGAGAAGAGGATGCAGATGATAGGATTAGATGGAGGCAGACGATTTGCTGTGGCGACCCCTGAAAGGGAACAGCCGAAAGACAAAGAAGAAGATCACTTTAAACAACAGAGAGTGATAGACAGGAATACAAAGCTACGTATCTACAAACACTCAACAAACTCTCAGCAGAGCGGCATGCAGGAGCCATTTTTTATTGGTTGCAAAGTCTGTTTGTAAAGTCTGTTTTGCAAAGTATGTAGCCTACTACTTTATTTATGGATTTACCATATTTTGTATGTTTCAGTTGAGTAAACAATTCAGTGAGAGTAACTTGTTTTATTAATGAATGAATCAAAGTTTGTAAGCAAATCAGTTGAATGAATGGTTCAAATGACTCACTTATAAACTTTCACAGACTGGCTCTATCAGTACTCTGATAAATAGACAAAACGTTATAATTCATATAAAATCTTTTGGCAAAATAAATAAAAAGTCCTGACCTCAATTTTAAAGTAATGAAAGTGGACCCAAGTGTAAACAATTCACAAATGAATTAGACAGTTTATTTCTAATGAATCACAACCACTGATCTATAATAATGAGCATTTATATAGATCAGTGATATATAAGGTTCCATAATGAATGACTACTTTGAGTCGATTCTCTCGATCAAAATATGCAGTGTATGTATGACACACTTACCGAAAACATACAGTTGCACTTACGTATAGGTAAATGGAAACACTGTGCAAGGAGGTAATGATTGTAAATTAATAGTTATACTGTTAGTATATTTCATAAGGTCTAACTATTCTAAGATTGCATGGTATGCATAACATACTGCATTAGTTCTGCTGGTGTATATGTGGTTTCAGGCAAAAATAATAAAATGCAAATAGAAAAAAAAAGTACTACATTTTTCGTAACTACTATGCAAAAATACCCTCTTGTTACGTGTAGTTACGGTGAAAGTGTGACATGAAACCATTTAAGTTACACTACAACAGATATGTTGTTAACCATTAACTGTATTACATAGTTAATGCCTTTTCCAAGAACATAAGAACGCATAATTTACAACCTCTATTTTTAATAGTCATTGTAAATTTTTATTTTCATCTGTGGGTCAGTGAAATTCTGCAGATTCAGCAAAAATTGTCCCTGCAGAATATGGGGAAGCAAAAAAGTTCCCCTCTTCTGATGCAGTTTTCACCTGTGATCACAATTAGAGAAAAATGCATTGCAAAAAAAAAAAAAGAAAAGAAAGACATGTTAATACATGTCATGTTTGCATAATGTAAAGTGTTGTACAAAGCTTATATTTAACCAAATTGAAAAATGACTTCTGTTCTTTTAGGACTCTGTTCCAAATGATTCAAGGCAAATCATTAAGAACTGCCAAAACTAAAAAGATAACTGAAAAATAACAAACAAGATTGAGGAAAAAAAAATGTTTAACGGTCAGTGGGTCAGAATCAGCTCCACTTTGATGGGCTCCAACTTATCTTGAACCCCTGGGTGTACCCTGTACTGCAGTAAAATAATCATGTTTACTCAATGGGTACTAAACAGCCATGGTTCTAACCTCTTCAGCACCATTGCACATTTAGCAATTTTACATAATCAGGAATACCTGAGTTAAAAAAAAAACACCCACAAACATTTGAGTAAATTGATGTAAAAAAAAAAAAAAGCCCAACATACAAACCCTTTAAATTTTAACACACTGTGTTATTTTATTGTATTTGCTCATACTTTCAGGAAAAATGAAAAAAATCCTGATACTCACCCATATGTCTCCGAGATATTCATGTCTTTCTTTCTTCAGTCGCTAAGAAATTATGGAGTCATAAAATGCCGATTTTCCACAAGCTACTGTATGTGAACAAATAAAGCAACACTTACACTGTAGCACAATGTGTTTGAGGCACGTGACACCGAGCAGAATTGGCAATGGTGGAGTGAATGATCCAAATGAATCCAAAAATTAAACATATTCAGTTAAATTCATGTTAAGCAAAACAAAAATTACATTATCTTTAGGAGTTTTTTCACATTATGTATGTGTTATTGTATGTTGTGCCACCTGCAGGACTGATACGTCTTTGACAGGACAGACTAACTTCTTCACGCCACACAATAAATCTAGAGCGTGGCTCACTACATCAGAACTGAACATTTGTTTAGGGAGGACAGGCTGTCAGAGGGGAATTCAGGTAAAGACAAACTGTGTTTGTGGATGGATTGAGTGGCCATTTATTTTGGTCATTAAGGAATCCATCCCTACTCCTAGCTAGGCCCATCAACCTCACTACCCACTGCTATTTATGGACCCTCTCAGAGTGCTTCTGTCATTCTCCTTCATGAAATCATCAGCATTTTCACAAGGGGAGAGGATGGGAAAATGCCTACACTTTCAGATTTCTCTCAGGGGAGCGCCGGATATCTGTGAATGATAGAATAGCTTTTGATGAAATGGTCCATCAGCACTCAGTTGCCTTTATAGTCTCCTCTGCAGAGGCTATCTGTGATGTAGGATGCTGTCAGTGTCTTTATACGGGCTATGCAATAAAAACATCAGACTTTAGCCTTTTGGATCTACATGAATGTATGTATACACAGAACCCCCAGTCAAAGAAACACAGCCAACAACGAATAACATAAACAGATGCCTTATAATATCACTTTTGCAGTACCTAACCCACACTGATGTGACCAAAAAGTGACAGTAAAGACATTTAAATCTCCATTTCTGATCATGTTTATCTAGTTTATCTAGTCCCGAGATAAACTATATAGTAAAGTCACACTATATTTGACACTGTGTTGAACTTTTTGGGCTGCTGTGCATCAAACTCCAGCAAATACCAGCTGATAATGCAATACCAACATTTTGCCACAGGGAAGCAGTCTCTAATCAAAGGAGACAGTTAGGGAGCACAGCAAAGGATGTACTATTTGAATTACCATGAATAAAGAATTGGACCTTCTTTCAATAATTGAACTGATTTTCCTCTCTTGATCTTCTAATGGGCTGGATTGGTGCCAGCAGTCTGAATGGAGCAGATGCCAGCTGGAATTCATCCACCCACTTCATATAGTGATCCGCACTAATGAGGAAGATGAGGATCATTTCAAATATTACGTGGGGCCACTGGTATTTTGCTGATAATCAGATTTACATTCAAAGAAAAAAAATTCAACAAATATAGATAATGTAAATTGGGTACTTCAGATGGATTTATGTGATCCTATCTGCTTGTATAATTAAATTTAATGATCACTTCCAGGAGCCTTCCTTTATTGAAAACTGTCCATTATGTTCTTCTATTCTCCTCTACCCACAACAAGCAAACAGAGTTGTGTGACAGTAATTCAGACAAAACGATGAGGAGAGACTTACCCTTGATGCCTGTCTACACAGCACTGAGTGTATTTAATTAACGTAATACATCACCGTTTTTTTCTGAATCTCTACCCTGTTGTCAGATGGCTCTGTAAATGAGGAACAGATGTGAGGAACAAAAAGTACTATGGTAATTCTTCCTTAAAAAAGAGACTATGTGTAGAGAACAGTTGGGAAATGATCCCACACAAAGGTTTAATAATAAAACCAATGTGTATGTATGTTTGTTGTTAAACACCAGATTTTTGCATATTTTCATATAACTGGGAACAGGAATGTATTTTAATACTTCAGATATTACATGTCTTTAAAATGAGATATGTAGAGATTAACTGGTGGTGATGGTGATGTAATTCCACCATATAGTTGCCATTTCTGAGTGTTATAAATACAATTCATTAATATTAATTAAATGTATTTTTAATGTTTGTTACACTGGAATCTGGATGTGGGTACAGACTAGCTGCTTGGTTTTTATGACTGTCTATAAGCCAGTTCAGTAAACAATAGGTTAATATTGAGTAACTTACATTTTAGATACTTGTCAGTTTCTCATCCATCAAAGAAAACAGTTACAAACAAAGCAGCAGCATTCTTTACTTGTCTCTTGTACCACACAGTAAATGTGTTTACTTCTCGAATGAATTAGCATTTTTGAACCAGTCTGCCAAGTGAATGATTTAATGACTCGCTCAAGAACACTGACATATTTTAGTCAAGGATTAATCCCCATTTTTGTGTAAATCAGTTGAATAAATGATTCAGTGGCTCACTCAAGGGCAGCAGTTACTTGTTTCGTTCATGAAAGAATTCGTGTTTGTGCATGAATCCGTGAATTAGAGATTCAAATGACTCACTCAAAAAGAGTCACATGTCCCCAACTTCTGAAGAAATATAACTTTGCAGAAAGAATAGTTATTTATAAATGAAGAGTTCAGAGCTGAAACCCTTTAAGTGCAGTTTAAAAATTTCTTCTAAAATAGGCATTTTTTCAGGCTTCTATGTGTAAGTTTAGCAATTTCACTGAAATGGCAATGAACGTTATTTTTAATAGCACTTAAAGGAATAGTTCACCCAAAAATGAAAATTCAGTCCAGTGTTGGGGACTTTTAAATGAGTCATACAAAGCCATTTTTCCACTAGCTTATAAGATTCTTTAGGGTCTTAATGGAAAGTTTGTAATATAGTTTGTTTTAAGATTTCCTAAAAAACGCTAATTTTACCCTGTCAAAAAGCTCTCAGAGGGTCTTTTTTTAGCTGTATTCATGGAGAAACCTGCTAATTACCACATTATTAGGAAAGGCGATTTGCAAAGATTCATTAAAAGACTATTTTCACTGCTTCTGTAGGTGAGGCTGGATCATGAATGATTTGTGCGAACATAAATGCATTTAGTTTGATCAAGAGCGCGTTTCCCTTCAAAACCAAACTAACGTTAATCCTCTGTGTCTTCAGTCACTCAGATGTCGGGGATAAATGACTACTGCTATGTTCATTAATATTAAAATTCAGCAACAAAACACCTCAATCTCTTAGGAGTTTTTGCTTGTTTTGCATCTCGGTCTGATGACGACTCACTCAGGGCGGGGCTGAGTTAAGACACCAGTTCAGTCTGTGTGACACACTGCTCTCAATCAACTATTGTGGGAGTGGCCTCGTGCATTTTAGAATGGCTTGATTTCAGAAGAGGCAACTTATTTTTATTAAATTAAAAGAAAACTACTGGGTGGATCTTTGTCATTGTAGGGTGGTTGTGTGCACACACTCCCAACACACATTTCAGTCCAAACAGCCTTGTAAAAGTGCATGCAGCACCAGATGACCCCTTTAAAAGTAATGCATTACAATATTGCATTACTTCCTAAAAAAGTTACTTATTTACTTTTTATGGAAAGCAATGCATTACGTTTTAAATGCATGTTACTTTTTAAATATGGGCAGAGCTTGAGTGTTTGATTTTAATATAAGAATTTATATTTGCTGGGAATTTTAAAGCACACGAAAAAGTGTCACAAATAAACGTAATTTTTCCTTGTTGAACTGGATCGTCAAAAGTTCAGCTGCAAAGACATTGTTAAATAAAATAGGATTAGATACATTTGTGGATTTTAATTATTGCAGGTTTGCGTCAAACCTGTATGAATATCTTTCGTCTGCCGAACACAAAGGGAAGATATTTAGAAAAAAGTTTGTAACCAGGCAGTTTTGAGTCACCATTGACTTCCTTTGTTTGTTTTTTGTACTATGTAAATCAGTGGTGAACTAAGTGATTTTACATGGGTGAACTATTCCTTTAAAGACATTCATATATGAACCCTTTTTTATATATATACATATATATATATATTAAAATGAAATTACAAGAATATAGAAATATTATAGCATGTATTATTATTATTTTTATTATTATTATTATATAATTCAACATGCTCTTCAGTTGTGTTAATGTTAGTGGGCCTCAGTGAGCAGGGAGTGTTGGGAGCTCTCGGGAGCTTGCAGAGGATTGGCTGAATCAGAGACCATTGAACAGATCTGCTGTTTCTGCCCCATTTCTTTCTTTAGATTATCCAGATCACTCTCTCTCCTTTTCAGTCTCATCTGTGAGGTCCGTTTCTTCACTGTTGGGGTCTACAAACACACATACACATACACACACACACAAAAAAAAATAGGGCTGTCAATAGGTCTCATTTCAATCAAATTAATTATTCATGACATATCGTTTTTTTTAATGAATATTTGCTAAGAAAAGCACCCAAATGAAGATAATTATTGTGGCAGACGAAAGCATTAAAAAGATGCATTCTTGTATTTTGTCTGTTCTGTTTTTTAATAGGTCTAACATCAAACGAACAGGAACAGATTCACGCTCCATTTATAGCAGTGAGATTATGAGCTCAGAAAAGAACAAATTTGATGGTGCTGCTGAAAAATCTATTAATTGCACAGTGTGGAGTTTCTCTGTAAAACCCCAGGCAGCCTGTGGCAGACAGCATGGATTTAGACCTTACATATGTTCTGGAGATCAAACACACACACTCATGCATCGGGGCACTGATTCAACACTGTTGCCTCTGCCACATACCTTTTCATAGCTTTCATTTGGTATACATTTGTGATGGCCCACTCTTCCACACTTTCTGTCAATTCTCTCCATACTAAGGCCCTGTAGAGAAAGTGTTAATTACAGACGGCACTGGGTGAACTACAAATCCCACAACGAGAGACAGGAGAGAGTGTCTAAAAATGTTACAAATTCTGACTGTTCAATTGTGTCTTTAAATAGGCAAAGAAATCAGTTAATGTGGGAATAAAAGCACCATGGTTCTATAGACCTAGTAACTGGCAATGCACTGTATTTGTTTTTACAATCTAAGGGTTTGTTTCTGCAAGTCAGAATTCCAAGCCGCATGCAAGTTTGTTCAGGGAAAGAGCAACTCTTTGATGTTTTATTTTTTTTCTCTCATCACAAAGTTGGTGTCAGTTAGACTTTCTCACTTTCTACGTGAGCTTGTATGTGTGATACCCTATTATTTCTGTTGGTAACACTGCGTTCCTGCTGGTTTCTCTGCAGCTGGTTGATGCTGTCCTGTAGAGCCTGCCGAAGCTGTTCTGTCTCTTGTCTCTGAGTTTCCAATACTGCCTTTACATTTTCAAGCTCAGCCTGTGTCTGGAACCCCAGCACCTGACTCTCTCTGAAAGAAAGTTTTCATCATTATAATATAATATACATTATTTGTTTCATATTATACTTGTGAACTTGTAGGTTATGCAGAATTTTATGTAACATTGTTAATTTAACATAATATAGCATACAACAGGAAAGGAAAATAAATAATAAAATAAAATAGAGAGAGAAAACAATATATATTTATTGTTACAGTTTTTTGACATGAAACACTCTAGAAAGAAAGAGGAGTTTTAATGTCTTTTAATATAATAAAATATTTTGAACCACTGAGAAAGTGGAATTATTTGTCATGAGCTTTTTTTCTTTTTTTGCACCTGAGTGCGTGTATCTCTCTCTGGTTCTCCTGCAGCAGTAGTTCTTGTTTTTGGCTCTGTCTGTTCTGTAGATCAAGGCAGGTTCTCACAAACTCCAGGTCTGTTTGTCTCATAGAGACTATATGCTGTCTCTCGTCGGGAGGTAGGTGCTTTAAACTAGCACAGCCTGACAGCTCACCGTCGCTGAGCTCCAGAGCCTCCCGCAACACTCGCGCTAGCTCCAGGTACTTAAGCAAAGACCAAAAATAATGATTCATTAATGATTCACTGAATTAAACTCAAAACAGAGCACAATCTCAAGGCCACAGATGCATGTTTTACACCATTTAGATCCGTAATCCGTACTGCACTCACTGTTCTCTCGCTGAGCTCCAGAGCATCAGACATGTCCAGTCTGGCTGTACGCTCTCGTGCTGCCTCGGTCAGAGCTTCAGGGAATGCAAAACCACTCTGTGTGAAGCAAATAAGCTCATGTATCTCACACTTCATTTCACAAGTTTGTGAAACAGATGATAATGTTCTTGCTCTTTAGTGCTCTTCTTCACAGCTCAGAAGAAAGATAGAAAAAATCTTTTTTTTCCTCTGTTTTCATAAAGTGTTGCGTACGTTTATTCTAATTTTGCAATAAAATAGTCAATGTGTGAATCTGAATGTGTAAAGCAAATACCACAGAACTGATGGATCCTCTCCGAGCTGCAGATCTCTGAAGCCTCTGAGTCTTCTTCTGACCCTGTTTCTCTGGCTCCCCCTGCTGGGACAGACGCTCTGTGAACAGTACAGAAGAAAAGCGATAATGTAGGTTAATGTTGACCTGAATTAGATCAGATAAAGGTTGCCAGACTCAACGGTTTGATCATTAGTTATAAGGAATTATAAGACTCACTGCTAGGCCACTTCTGTTCAAGAGCTCTGATTCGCTCTCTCATGTCACGCAAACCCTCTTGCTGTTGAAGAATCGCTTCCTCACGGCGATGACCTTTGGGTTTTGACCCCTGATTGATGACATCATTAGGAGCTGTCATGAGTGCCACATCCTGAGAAAAAAACATCCATATAACAGTTAGCAAAGTGTCTGTTTGTGATCTATGAGGTTGCGTGTGTGTTTGTGAACTCCTTGCCTCTCTTTGTTGCCCATTTAGTCTTGTGAATGTACAGTACTGTTCAAAAAACAGACTTTATGACTTTTTTTGTTTTTTTGTTTGAAAGACCGTAAAAACAGTAATATTGTGAAATATTATTACAATTTACAATGACAGTTTTTTTGTTATGATTCATTTATGATTCATGTTGAATACCATTGTGCTGATAAATGTTATTTTCATGATTCTTTGATTAATAGAAATTTCAAAAAAGCTAATATCAGGCTCATTTTGTGCCTCAATGAGCTCTCATTCATGAATGAGGACTCATTCAGCTAATGTTTCAATATCCTGTTATCATACAGTCATTTTTCTATTCAGGAAAAAAAGAAAAAGAAGGTATATTAATCCTCTACTTGTCAAAAGTGATAAATCGTTTGGATAAATGATTGTCCAGTTTGGTGGCAATCTCACTTTAGTGTTTCCTGAGGTATGAAGTGGAACAAAGCTTGTGTTCTCCATCTCTCTGATTGCTTCTGTTTTACTTTTCAGGTCCTCTTCAGTTTGTCTAACAAAATACATATATATTAGTTATATTATACACAGGTTAATATCCAAATGATTGTATGCCCATTGCCAATTACTGTGTCATACCTCAGTTTTTTTTCCAGTTTCTTGGTCTCTTCGTCTTTCTGTTGCGCTACTTGTGACATCGTGGTTAGCTTCTGTGTGAGCATGCTCAGTTGAATCTTCTGGTCTACCACCAAAGCTTTATGACTTTCCATCTCTAACTTTTGCTGTTCACTAAGTTCTCCTACACAGAGAGACGCACTCAGAAACACAAAAACTACTACATATTGACCTCGTAATGTGTTAATTGTGCGGCACCTGTCATATCAGAGAGCCGAGCATGAGCCTGGGCCAGGTCACGACTTAGAGCATTGATGATCTCACTCTGACTGACCACTTCCTGTTGGGATGAGACTAGAGATGCCCTGCAGGACCAATTAGAAACTGCATGATTGATGAGAAATGTTATGAAAAAAATGCTTTTAAGAGCATGTATAGATTAAGTTTACATTGTCTGTGGTGATCATATTTAGATATATTGTTTAGGACATTTTAGCAATTTGACAGTAACTGTATAGAAGTAGAAAAAGAGACATGTTTGCAGCTGCAATTTAACAGTGTCTGATCTATGAGATGATCTAAAGTGAGAGACATGGACTGTGTAATTAGTTATTAAGCAAGAGTTTCATAAATAATGCATGAATAAATAATTAACCTCATGCATTATTCATAAACAAGAGCACAGTGTATGGATATTATTCTTACAGTGAATGTGATGAGGGTTTACATAGTAACTTGTACAATATATAAATGTACAGAGCTGTTTCAACTAGTTTTCAGAGCAGCCCAGGTGGCTAAATAGGTGAAATATTTTCCATGATAATATACAACATCGGTTTTGGATGTATGGGTAATGCAGTAATGGTATTCAGGAGAGCTTTGTTATACCGGAGGGATGTTATGGCTTGATCCGGTTCCTGTTGTTTTTCTGATGTGTAAGATGTGCTGTTGCTTTCAAAGCCCTCCAGCCTACCGAGGGCCTCTGTGGGACAAGTACAACAAGGGTAAACATGGTAATGAACACATAACACGTATGTAGGACACATAAAATCTGGTGCACAAATTAGTTTTAATTAGGAACCTAAGGCTGTTGAGAAGCTGCCCTCGACAGGAAACATATGAAACTGCAGCATATCAAAAAGTACATATATTTCTTGTGTAAGCTATTACCTCTTATTCATAAATCCTAATGTTTCTTTGTTTTAAATGTAAATAGTTCATTGTTTTTGAGCTATGCTCACCTTTGAGCTGCTCCCTTAGTGAGTCTCTCTCCTGTGTCATCTCTTTCCATTTTTCCTCACTCTGCTGAGCTTTGTTTATTCGTGTCTCCATGGAAACAATAGTGTATGCATGTTGTCGCACCTGCTCTCTGTACTCCTCTACCTCAAGCCTGTGTTTCTGTCTCTCCTCTTCAGCTCCTCTCTGCAGGGCCTTGGCCTCTCTTTCCTCAGACTGTTTCGTCTTCTCGCTCCTCTCCTCCTCTCTGAGATGTAATTCACGCAGCGTTTCTTTCAGCTCTGCCTCTCGTATCTTGGCTTCTTCCATCTGGGTTTGCCACTCAAGCTTGCGTGCCTCGATCTCCTTGCGCAAGACACTCTTGGAAGGCAAAAGTGACTGTCATTATGAGTAAATCATAATTATGATATAAACATCATAACCTCATAATTGTGACATGAAAAGTGGAAGCCATTAGATACTACATCAAAATTATGAGATGAAAAGACTGATTTATGGGGAAAAAATCTATTAAAACATAAAAAGACCAATTGTGTGACTTTCTTGTAATTTAACTTTATTTTATTTTATCTCATAGTTTTTATCTCATGATTAAGAATTTTACAATTTCATAAACTGACATGGCCATGTGCTTAAACTAGGAAAAAAGGAAAGGACATAAAATGACATAATTATGATATAAAATACTTAATTTATATAAAAATCATAAAAAGATATAAAAGACAAAAATATGAGACAAATGTGTCTTTAAAAATCCTAGTTATTATATAAAATGTGACATAAACAATGTCTCAGTCAACTTACTTTTAATCATTATGATTTACAAAACCTTTTTTTTTTGTGTGTGTGTGTGGCAGAAACAGACCTTTTAATGTGTCAAAAGGGTAGAAACACAAACAACATGGATATGTGCTGGGAACTAACACATATGGGTAGGTATTTGACAACCATATCAAATATAGATATGGAGTATGTGTCAAGAGTTGAGGTCAATTAAGAGGATAAATTGAATTCTTTTAACCTACCTCAGTTTGTCTCACTGACTGTAGATCAGCCATGACCTTATCCAGCTGTTGCATTATTGTGTTTTTCATCTCTCTCTGTCCGTCTGCTGCCTGAATCAATAAGAGGTCAAAGGTCAAGAGAAACTTCAGCTAAATAGATTCAAATTTCCATTGCAACTGGGATGAGTTTTATCCATAATTAAAATAAAAACTAAAAAAGCTAAAAAACCACCCCACAAGAGGTCTATGCCTCAGAGATTAAATGAAATGAGTTTCATTTGTCTTAGTGTTTTTGGAAAGACAACAGCACCTGAAGTTTCTCCATCTCAAGCTGCTTTTGCATGAACTGCAGCCTGCTGTGAAGATCTCTGTTCTGAATCTCTGTCTCATGAACCTTCTCCATCTCTGACTTCAGAGCGAGAAAGAAAGACGTGTTTCTTTAGAATCATTTTTCTGATTCTGATTTTGAAATACTTTGCTGCATTACCTTCATTTTCCTTAGCTCGGATTGGACGTCCATGTGCTCCTGGCACAAAATCTGTAAGGCACCTAATACTCCTAGCCCAAATAAATAATAATAATAATAATGTTTTAAACTAAATTTAAACCAATAATTTAGACTACTTTTCTGTAAAATACACTGAGATTCAATAGTGTTTCAACTTGTTTTGTAATACTAGATTGTAAAAGCAATTTCACTTAACTTTTTGCGAAACCCAATTTTCATTGCAATCTCTCTAAACTTCCTGTTTCTTACCTCCACTCTTCAACGACACATCGACCCCAGCTGTATGTAATCTCTGACCAGCATTCTGCAGTACTCTGTACAGGAGGTTCATAATAGAAAGTGAATGCTCCTGAATCCAGCTGAGTGAAGGACTCAAAATCATGTCCTGCAGCCCAGATATTTCCACCAGCACTGTGTCCGCAATGCATGTATCTTGCACTCTCTATATACAAATGCAAAGAGATGTAATATAGCTGTACAACATGTTGTGCAATGCTGTAACACAAGGATACAACACTGCAAGGCATAATCAACTACTAATACCTGACATTCTTGCAGTCTGGCTCTAAATCTCTGGGTCTCATCCAACATTTTCCTCTGTGTGCGAGCTTCCTCTTTGAGTTTCATTTCAAAGCCATGCACTTTTGTTTTGTACATCTCCATCTGTTCCATTAGCTCAGTTAAACAGTCCAACACCTGCAAAATAAAAACAAATATAAAAAAGTTTATCCAGCAATGAATTTTGGCACAGTTTTCTCACCAGCATGTCTGTCCAAAGCAGTGAATTGATCAGTATCCTGCCAACTCAACTTCTCAGTATAATGACAGAATATAAACTGAAACTGGCAAGCTATAAAAATGACAAAAAAGCCCCACAAAAATTTCAAGTGTTCACGCTCCCTCATATTAATTTGATAAGCGGGTTTGGTGTGCTGGGGAACGGGCCGGGTAAACGGCGGGCTCGAACCCTAGCGATTAGAACCCTAGCGAGGGTAAGGGCTCGAACTCCGGCTGCCCCCCAGAGTGGGAATTTGTGTTTAGAGGAGGCAGAAGAGGGATGGAGGGATTGCAAAAGCGAGATGTGGAATGAATGGGAAGTTGTGATTTTATAGTGTTTGGGAAAGGAATTTATTGGGCAATCGTAAACAAGTGAATTGATTAGCTGATTGCTAACAGCTGCGGGCGATTCGTCCAGCTATCCACTCAAAACTATGTTATTGTCAAAACATTCATATCATAAATGTGGTCCACCTGACTATCTCTGATTCTCGAGTTCAGGTTACATGTCAGTCATATTCATTTATGTAACACTTTATACATTCAAAGCAGCAACATTAATCAAACAGGAAACTAACAGCTGATGTAAAATTCTTCAAATCAAAAAATGAACTGAAAAGCAGCTTAGATTACAGTGACATTATTCAGCTCAAGTCAGTTGAATGCTGATTTAATTCAGTTCAGTGTTGATTTTACAAAGCTAATGTCATTATCTAGCTCAATCACGTTAGAATTTTGTTTATCTGATAGTGTCAGTGCCATTAAATCAATAATATTTCTAAATATTAAATATCTTCCTGTAAAAAAATCTTGAGAGAAACCAGGCTCAGTTGGCACCTAAAACATGCTTCCAAACTAGGTTTTCACAACATTATTTATGTCTTGAGTTAAATGAAAAAGATTTTGTAAAAAGGTATTGATAATTAACAATTATATAATTATATTATACATTTCCATAGCATTATCAAGATACTGTAAAAATGCTGACAACCTTTTTGCAAAAAAAATCCCTTGGCTTCTGATTGGCTTGAAATATTTTCTTACCTTTTGGTCTGAGTCTTTGTCAGAAACATGCACAGTCTTGACAATCCGGTCACGAAAACTGTCAAACTTTGAAGAAATTTCAGATACGTTAGCTTAATAGATACCATAGTAGTCATCTTGCTAGACTGTTGTTGCTGTCTTGAGCTCACTCACCCTTAACTGGGTGTGTTTGAGTTCTTCTTGAACTCTCTGTTCTCTCAGCTGCGTCTGCTGATGAAGCTGCTTCAGTCTGTCTATCTCTGTCAGCAGAGAAACCTGTTCCTGTGACACATATCACACATAAAGAACAGACACATGAACAAATTAAAGTGTACTCATTGGCCCAGTGGCCTACTGGATAAGGCATCAGCCTCTGGAGCTGGGGATTGTGGGTTCAAGTCCCACCTGGGTTGTAGTGTGTAAAAGTAAAAAGTGTAAGAAGAAAAACAAAACATACTCACTTTCTTGAGAGATTCTACTTCACTCTGTCTGGCAAGTAGCTCATTCTGATGCTTCTGGGTGTCTTTCAGCTTTTAAAACAACACCAAACAAAAGTAATAGTTGTCTTCTATTGATAAAACGTTTGAAAACAGCATCATTAAAACATCTACAGAGAGATAAGAAAGAGAAGGATGCTGAAACCTTGTCATTCATGCTTGTGAGCTTGGCATCCTTGTGTCTGAGGTCTTGTTTGAGCTTGTCCACCTCAGCTGTTAATTTAAGAGCTTGTTTCTCTCGAGCAGACACATCTTTCTTTAAACTGCTTACCAACGCTAAATAAAGAAAAAAAACATTAATAAAACACAAACTGCTCAGATCTAAAAGGCCTGTATGCAACAAATATTTTATTGATAATTCCACTACAACAGCATAACAATTCATCTCCATTTCAAACAAATGATTAGGTTAGTTTTTTTACTAGTATTTAATGAACTCACCAAGGCTGTATTAATTTGATAATTTTTCAATTCTGAGTGTCACATAATCCTTCAAAAGCCATTATATATTATTATATAATATGCTAATTTGGTATGCAAGAAACATTTCTTATTATTATTAATGTTGACCTTTTTTCCCCACAAAAAATGTTTTTTTCAGGATTATTTGATGAATATAAAGCAAAATATTA
>JAUYWG010000258.1:1488579-1514225 GCA_034779775.1 Enteromius afrohamiltoni | reverse complement strand
AATGTTTATCAGTACATTACAGAAAATAATGAACTTTATCACAATATGCTAATATTTTGAGAAGGACCTGTATATGATATATATAAATATATGTGTATTATTGGGGGAATCTCTAGAGTAAGAAAATGGTAATACAAATACAACCATAATAAAAACTACAGGAAATTATGTTTTAATGTTTCAATTAATTTATTTTAGGCCAAAAGCAGACAAAAATAGTTGTTGAATAAATTTGTTTATTGATTCCACATTTAATTTGTTGTTGTTGTTGATTATGGTGATTTTGAGGTAACCTTTGACAATCTAATAAGAGGTCATTACCTGAAAAAGAAGAGACTTGTTTAAATATCTCAATATGTCTTAAATTTATGTCAACATAATATGTGAAAAGATGGCATGTGTTCAGAAAAATACCAACAGGGTTATAAAGTATACTCACATTGTTGATCCAGGAAATGTAGCCAGACACACGGGTGAAGACGGAGGGCTTCTTGGAGTAATTGCAGCCCAAGCTGGAGCCAAAACTTACGATACCGTGAACATCCCAGGTGCCGTCACTTCTCTGGCAGTTCAGAGGGCCACCAGAATCACCCTGTACAAGTGAGTTAACATCATTAGTGTACATTTTACACACATACTGGTTTTTAATAATGGAATCTCAAAATACAAACACTTATAAGTAAAATGTTTGTATCAAACCCACATTGCAGCTGGACACGACTCCGTCTCCACCAGCGCACACCATGAGGTTGGTCACAAGGTTGCCCCACCAATCAGATTTAGTGCAGGTATTATAGTCCACAATGGGGAGCAGAGCCTGCTGTAGGATATCAGCAATGGGGCCATTGGCTGAGGAGAGAAAAAGACAAAACAGACCACTTTAAGAAAAAAAATCCCTTGAAACTAAGAAAATAGCAGTGGAAAGGCACCTACTCCAGAGGCGTCCCCAGCCAGTGACGTAACAGGAGAAGTTGTGAGGCAGAATACTGCCGGAATCAGGCAGGCAAGCAGGTGAAATCTTGTCAGAGATAGTCACTGGACTCGACAACTTGATCAGAGCAATGTCATTGCTGGAAAACACACAAATATATCAATAACACACTCTCAGATTAGACTTTTTATTCCCCTACATTACAATTAGATGAGAACCAACCGGATATTGTAGGAATCCCAGTTCTCATGCACAATAATCCTGGAAGGAGAGATGGCGAGTGAGCCAGACTCACTGCTGAGTGCCAGGTTGTGCTTTCCCAGGTAAACTCTGTAAGTACGGCTGCTGCTTGGCAGAAGTTTAAGACATAGTTTTAGTCCATCTCGTAATGTAGATGAACTCATGGAAACATTCATTGGATTGCTTGACCTTACCCAATGCAATGAGCAGCAGTCAAAACCCACTGCTTATCGATCAGGGTTCCTCCGCAAGTGTGGTAAAAGCTGGAGCCGCTCTGGTACTGAAGAGACACCTGAAATTGAGAAGATAGAGTGTTGAACTGAAGCTCCTTTTGGTGTATTTAGTAATACAGTTGAAATATTTTTTTCTGCAGTGCAATATTCATAATACCTGCCATGGCCAGCTGTTTGGTTTAACATCAGTTCCACCCACCACCCTTGAGGAGACAGGTTTATAGGTTGGCTGCCCACAACCGTAGGCTGTTTCAAGACAACACACAATGATAAATTATATGTCTGCTCAAGTTCATTAGCTGCAATGCATATCTAGATGAAATGTGAAAGATATTGCTGCTTATTCTATAGCTTAGGAGCCACAGTATAAGAAAATTACTCTTCTTAGAGTTTGAAGTAGACAAATGTTCTTACCGCCAGCAATGAACAGAGCCAAGATCACAAATTTCATGATGCCTGATTGCAGTGGTTACAGGCAAATATCCATTTATATAACTAACCTGGCCCTAAAAGCAACTCAGACAGGTTACATTTCCTTTTGCAAAGCACCGATAGCATTCCCAGTATCATTTAGCCTTGTAGATAAACATCCAAAAATATCAGCTAATCTTGGAGGTTTAATATATGCAGCCTGTGAAATGCACAGATGACATGCTGATATGAAGAGAAATCTCTTGCCAAAGCCAGGTGGCTTTTTGTGCTTCACAAAACACTGCATATTTGCTGTTGACGTTGTTGCGAAGTTTTAGGATTAAAATAAATTTGTGAACGCACTAAAAATATAAAGTGTCATGTATTTTGGGTTGAACTGAAGATATTTACCTGAAGTATACATGAAAATTAACTGAAGAAAAAAAAACTATAAAAAGATGATTCTTGCAGTCCAGCTATGAGAACAAACCTTCAATCTGTTAATCAACAACAACATTATTTTGATTAGATTCCACCCTGTGAAATATTAAGGTCAGTGTGCACCGGAGAGAGCTACTTTTTCTGACTTTTTTTCTAAAGCAATCATTCTTTCCAAAAGACGAATTGAGGGAGAATTGGCTTGTATATAAACATGATGAAGTCTTTGCTTATGGCTGTTCTGGTTGTTGGAGATTAGAAGTCTTTAGGACTGATAAAATAGTCTGATTAATATTTTTAAGAATGATTAAGAAAGGGTATTATAATAATATATTATTATTAAGGGTTATAATAATTATTCAGTATTCTATTCTTGTATTTACTTTTATTAAAACAAACTTACTACTGTGGGAGAGTAATACCACTATATGAGGGAGACCACAATGTGTGTGTGTGCATGTGTATGTGGTTTATGAGGACACAAATTTGTATAATGACATGGGTATGACATAGGTATTACAATATGAAGGTGATTTATGAGGACATTTTCAGTGTCCCCGTAATTCCAAAGGCTTAAAAACATACTAAATGTTGTTTTTTTGAAAATCTTACAGTTTCCTGTAAGGTGTAGGTTTAGGGTCAGTGTAGGGCATTAGCACATACACAGTATAAAAACCCATAAATCACAAAAACCAACATGTCTGTGTGTGTGTATATATATATAATTGCTGTCAAACAATTAATCATAATCAATCAAATCCAAAATATATTTTCCCCCTCCAGTACATGTACAGTGGAAGTTGGTGACACCCTCATTTCCGATGAGTGGGTTTTGATTGTTGCTCACTGCATTAGGTTAGTCTTTGCATGGTGGGTCAGCACAAGATTTTCTGATGCACTTTAAGAACTGACTACCATTTGGTAGTTGTAAACAGTTTACAAAGAAAATTTAAACAGTTTAAAAAAAAATAAAAAATTGTTAAATGCTGAAATATACATAATAGGATACTATAGTATTCTTTGAAGCACAGAACCCCAGGTTTCACCAATACAGTGTCACGACCAAATTGTACGAGGTGGCAAATTCATGCTCGTACAAACTCATATGACCTCACATGTAAAATTTTGTACGATTTGTCGAAACCCCAGTGGTAAAATAAACATTATATAAAATAACCAAAATATAAAATTATATAAATTAAACTATACAACGTTATAGAGAAATAAGCAAGCACATAAGTACACAAGCGCCATCTAATGGAAAAAATAACTTTTAAGGGATATACACTGCTCAAAAAAAATAAAGGGAAACAATTAAACAACACAATGTAACTCCAAGTCAATTCTAAATCGTACGTATTTTATGATTTGCCAATTCGTATGAATTTGTACGAATTACTGAAACCTAACCCCGCCCCTAAACCTACCCTTCACAGGGTTTTAGAAAAATCATACAAAATAGTTTGTACTAATTAGCACAAATTTGACACCTCGTACAAATACGTACAATTTGGTCATGAGACTGTGTTGCTACAACCCACACAAGTGGCCCAGGTAGTGTAGCTCAACCAGGATGCCACATCAATTCGAGCTGTGGCAAGAAGGTTTGCTGTGTCTGTCAGTGTAGTGTCCAGATCATGGAGGCACTACCAGGAGACAGGCCAGCACATCAGGAGACGTGCAGGAGGCCGTAGGAGTGCAACAACCCAGTAGCAGGACCGCTACCTCCACCTTTGTACAAGGAGAAACAGGAGGAACACTGCCAGAGCCCTGAAAAATGACCTCCAGCAGGCCACAAATGTGCATGTGTTTGCTCAAATGGTCAGAAACAGCCAACGTGCAGGACGTTTGGCATTTGCCAGAGATTAGCAAATTCACCACTGGCGCCCATGCTCTTCACAGATGAAAATAGGTTTACACTGAGCACATGTGACAGACGTGATGGAATCTGGAGACGCCGTGGAGAATGTTCTGCTGCCCACAACATCCTCCAGTATGACCAGTTTGCCAGCCGGTCAGTAATGGTGTGGGGTGGCATTTCTTTGGAGGGCCGCACAGATAAGGTAAGAGTGACTATTGAAGGACCACCACATCCCTTTTTACCTCTGTTTAAAGAACTTATCTTCCAGAAACTGGCAGTAAGTTTTGGAAGTTCATTTTTACTCCATCTCCAATTCTGAGATGGACTAAAATTGAACTTACTGACAGATTCCAAAGCAAAACTTTTTCTGACCCTGCTGACCCAGTGAGCATTTTGCTGTCCAATGGTCATGCCTTAACTTTGCATATTGCATTAGTATTGCACCCTTCTCATGTTCATTTAATGATTTTTGACTTTTCAGTCTGAGGTTAATCTCTTTTTGGCTCATTAAAGAAAACCTGCTTAATAATGATGCCTCCTGAATATAAGACGTTTTTCACTACTAGACTTCATGGAGATTTATATATCACTTACTAATGATTAAATACAAAAGTAATAGTAGTTATTAAGGAATATCAGGAATATCAGCTTGCATAATAATCACTGTATATGAAATATGGCAGTGTATCTGTTATCAGTTGATATCAATACACAGTGGTGCCACTACAGTATGTTTTTTAATGAATTGTTGGTATACTTGAGTGTTTCTGAATTGTTTTGTTCTTTACAGCAGTTCCAGGAGTTACAGAGTGTATCTGGGAAAACATAACCTGTATATGCAAGAGAGTGGATCTATCGCCATCTCCCCAAGCAAGATAATCATCCATCCCGCATGGAATTCTAACGATATACGGTATGGTGGCCAAGAGAATTCATAATTTGACAGATGAAGGGGATATTTACTGCAGCATATTTACTGTATATATGTGTGTGTAAATATATGTAACAATTAATTCAATATTCATTCATTCATATTAATTAAGCACTAGGTTTGTTGGTATAGCTGAATTATTTTATAAAAATTATTTTATAAAAATGAGTGTGTTTATCACACTTTAGGTGTGTGCCACTCACATATCCAGCTGAAAAGCAGTAACCCGTCCACAATCATGTTTTTTTTATAGCTGGAAACAATTAGGATAAGGCTGTACAAAAAGATAATCCAAAACAGGGCACAACTACACACACACACTAACACACAAAATACAAAGATTAACCAGTTAAAACTTCAGCTTATACAGTTTTTCATTCTCTTATTTAAATTGTCCTAATAATTTAAACAATATAAAGTAAATAATATTCTTAAAATTTTTGTAAACCTTTTTTGTAAAAGATATATAGTTCCAGAATTAAAAATAAATAAATGAAAGAACGAACAAATTACTTTGTTTTAAAGCACCAGCATTTATGGATATAAAATTTCTCTTTTGAAAAGTCCTACATGTATTGTTACGTTCAACTGGAGTTCTCAATCCAGTTTGGTTGACAGCCACCATTGGGGTTTGCACGTCCACTGATACGGCGACAGGGACCGTACATCAGCCAGTTGGCATTGGCGTTGCCATTCGGGGAGCCATACTCCTTCCCAACCTGACCTACTCTGCCAGCAGGGGGCGTTGAGCACCTTCAACAGCGTAAAGGGCTGTGTGAGGTACAGTCGGTCATGGTCAGTCAAGCAGGTGCGCAACCACGCCTGCCTACAGATTCCTACCTGCAGTCACCGGGGCTCTGTACCCAAAATTCAACAAAAGGAACCGTGTAGGGATCAGCTGGTATTGGTCTTCCAGCCCAAGAGGCTGTTTTGGGCTCAGTCAGGTATGGTGACACAGCCAGGAGTGCTGTCCCGAGCCCAGTCGGATCAGGCTTCCCAGCTCGAAGAGTGGTCAGCCGACCATGCCAACCCCGAAACACTAGCTACGGGCCCTGTCATCACTCAGCACGAGGGACTGAGTGGTGTGCAGTCCAGCTCAGCTACGCGACCTATACCCGATCAATACTCCCCCAGCTCCGCTAGGGGAGCTGTCGATCAAGTCAGTTGTTCCCGAGGTACCCACGGAGGGCGCCGCGATCATCACTCAGCTTGAGGGGCTGAGTGATGACCAGCTAAGTGGAGAACAACAGCTAGGGGAGCTGGCGATCACACCCGTGACTCCCCAGACGCCCACAGAGGGCACTGTTCCTAGTACGCAGCGTAAGGCGCTGAGTAGTGTCCGGTTCAGTAGAGAACAACAGCTAGGGGAGCTGTCGAGCACACCCGTGCCTTCCAAGATGCCCACAGAGGATGCTGTTTCCAGTACTCAGCGCGAGGGGCTGAGTAATGTCCAGCCCGATAGAGAACGACAGCTAGGGGAGCTGTCGAGCACACCCGGCGCATCCCAAGATGTCCACAGAGGGTGCTGTTCCCAGTATTCAGCGTGAGGGGCTGAGTAATGTCCAGCCCAATAGAGAACAACAGCTAGGGGAGCTGTCGAGCACACAAACAGGGTGACACTGGCCCCCTAAATTGTGCAGGAAGCGATGGTACTTGGCAAGTCCATGGTGTTTTAACCTATCAAAATTCAATGACCTGTCTGATGGTCAAGAAGCCCAACATTTTCACTCGTGTGAGCGCCTACATTGGCTGAATCAGCAGCGTAAGTGCTTTATGACAGCAAACATGCTATAGACAGACAAATTAAGCTGCATGTGGTTTTGGAAAGTGTTTATTATTATAGAAATTAATACTAATATTTTCCATTTCTTATCTCTTTTGCAGAGCATTGCCAGCTATTAAAAAGCAAGCAGAAACAGGAGTTTTCTGTCATCCATGTCTTAAACAATAAAAATATTTTAAAAAAACATAAAATAGTTGTGTAAATTTATTAACACTGACATGTCAGGTTGTTTTTGCTTGTTAGTTTCTTGTATGTTGTCTTAATGGCAAGACTGTTATACTAACTAAGAGTACAATAAGATATTATTTACACTTGTAGTTATTTGCACCTCAGTGTGCAAGTATAGTCACTATAAGTAGTAATGAAAAAAAAAATTGTGTGAGCATCTGTGCAATTAATTTTGATAAAAAATAAATAGGATCCAAATTGATCCACAACTCAACAGCATACATAACATAATTTACAAGCTACAATAGAGATTTTATGTTCTTACGTGAATCTTTAGTATTTTTTACAAACTTTTTTGTGGGTCAGTTTGACCCTCAACAGAGAAGTTATACCTAGTTGTAAAGCAGGAGGGTTAACATTATATATAAATGGTTCAAATGCTTGCATGTCTTGTATGATTTATTTCTTTGAACATGTTGTCGTCAATGGTATTACATAGAAAATACTCATCGTGGTTGTGAGGTCTCTTAGCTCAATGAAATGTCAAATACAGCCCAGTGGGTGGCAGTGTGGTGTTTTATTTAAACGGGTCACATTTTTTTAAGTTTCTCAATACAACTTTATATACTAAGTCAGATTTTAGAAACGTAGCTATTATTGTAAATACTGCTTTAACAGATTAAAGGTGCACTCAGACATTTACCATAACTATCAAAATCTAAACACATATGTTAGGAACAATGAAAAGACTACAGATTATAAACAAGTATACATCAAAATTGCTTACACATTTAGGCGCATATATGTATCTGAATCTATATGCATTTAACAACATGATGCATACAACAATGAAGGGGAATCTCTGCTAACATTTAACTAAACAGCAATAACCAAAGTCTAAAAAATACATGTTTCTTACATGATTTACGTTGCCCACTTTTTGTAAAACTAGCCTGCACAACACTACAAACCAGCTATATTTCATGTAGCAATCTACCTTTGTACTTAATAAATAAATACTAAATAAAAGAAATGTACTAATAAATAAATAGATAAATAACCATTAGTTTAATGCAGCCTGTGAAATGCGCAGATGACGTGCTGATATGAACAATAACACCTAAAATAAAATATTACATTTCAATAAATCTGACAGTTTTAACTGAGAGAAATGGGCTATTAAGATTTAACATTTATTTAAAAATATATTTTAAAAAAGGAAATGCCTTTTTAGTAAGGTCCTCATTAATTGGAAAAAAAATAATAAATTGTGTTTGTTTGGTTTTTTTTTTTTTTTTAATTTAAAGTAAATGTGAGAACACACCAAATGTTCAACGTCTTAATCAATGGGTAAAACTTCCTTTAAAATTATTAAAAGTGTACCCAAAGAACCACCAAGGCGAATATTTTATTTGTTTTTCCTAAAGCAGTCAAGGACATTCATTCCAAACGATTGCTTAACCGCGGTCATACATTACACTGACAGTGAACTGGCCAGTATATAAACCCCAGAAGAGAGAGAGAACGTTGAAGATACAACCATGATGAAGTTTGTGGTCCTGGCTGTTCTGTTTGTTGGAGGTAAGAAGCCTTCAAAGACTAATAATATATTGTAGGACTAACTAGTTTTTAAAGTCTGAAAATAACATGCAGGAGATTTTCAAAAAATTGTATTTCTTTTTGAAATGTGTTATATTTCACCACAGCTTACGGATGTGGGCTTCCCACCTTCCCTCCTATTATATCGAGGGTTGTGGGGGGTGTGGATGTCCGACCAAACAGCTGGCCCTGGCAGGTACATGCACAATCCATCATTTTTACTAATACATATCAAAATACAAATAAGAATCTGTTGTACATTGTCTATAATGTCTTAGAAAGATGATATTTTATGCATAGTTTTACATTCAAAACTTGTCATTCTTACTGTTATATTTCTTGGCAAAATATATAGCCTATGCAATGCAATACAGACGTGATACTTGCTGGATTATTAACAAAAGGACATAAGAAAGACAACTGACCCCTGTTTTGTTCTTCTCTCAGATCTCTCTTCAGTACAAAAGTGGCAGCAGCTGGTACCATACTTGCGGTGGAAGCCTTATTTCCAATGAGTGGGTTCTGACAGCTGCTCACTGCATCAGGTTAGTTTGAGGAACTTTAACGCAGACCTGGTTAGAAATTAAATCATATTTAGTACCGTGGTATGCATCAAAGTAGCATGATGTTAAATACCATTTCATAGTATTTGTAAGTGTTTCTGGACACTTTGTCCTCCCTATCGTGACCCTGCAGCAGTAGCAGAACATACAGGGTGTATCTGGGAAAACATAACCTGAAGGAAGAGGAGAATGGATCTTTGGCCGTCGCTGCTGGAAAGATCATTGTCCATGAGGGCTGGAATTCCTTCACTATCCGGTACAGGAGCCAGAAGTCTCCTCATAAACAAAAGAGATGCATTTCTTGAATGTCTTGTACAATTAATTACATTTTTATGTTGTGTCTGGGCCACAGTAATGACATCGCCCTGATCAAACTGGAGAGTGCCATCACTCCAAGTGACACTATCACTCCAGCTTGTCTGCCTGCTGATGGGAATGTTCTGCCCCACAATGCTCCCTGCTATGTCACTGGTTGGGGACGTCTTTACAGTAAGTACTGTTGATGGTTATGGATGTAGTTGTTGTAGCTGTTAAACTCGGGTGACACATTTTCTACTTTTTTTCGGCCTTTTGACCTACCTTTTTTTATTGTCAATGGACAATAGCCAATGGACCCCTTGCTGATACCCTGCAGCAGGCTCTCCTGCCAGTGGTGGATTACACCACCTGCTCTAAGTCTGACTGGTGGGGCTCTCAAGTCACACAAAGCATGGTCTGCGCTGGTGGAGATGGTGTTGTTGCTGGATGTAATGTAAGGAGATATTGACAACTTTTTCTTTTTCATCAATCAGTATTTGTAGTCTCTGATTACGATTAACCTTATCTGGTTTATTCTACAATAAGGTGCTTTTCACACAGAACATGTTTTATTTAGGCTACACTTAAAGCAGGAATACAATAAATTTGAAAACAAGGAATATCATACAAAGCTCCCTTAAAACATTTGTGGTTAGTGTTAAACTAAACTTAGATGTCATATTAAAACAGAAATAAATACAAGAAGTGAATATGACATAACAAATCATTTACAAAATTTAAAAAACATAATAAAATATAAAATATATATATATATATTTTATATATTAAAATATATATAAAAAAAAAAAGAACACTGCCTGTTCTCACAACACAGGGCGACTCTGGTGGCCCCCTGAACTGTGCTGGTAGCGATGGTGCTTGGGAGGTCCATGGTATTGTGAGCTTTGGTTCAGGACTCAGCTGCAATTATAATAAGAAGCCCACCGTTTTCACTCGTGTGAGCGCCTACATTGACTGGATCAGCAAGGTAAGTGTTTTATATTAGCAAATATCTGTAATAACATGCAAACTAAGCTTAATCTTGTAGCATTTTGGACTGTGTTTAATAGTGTTTTTTAATTTCTTACAGAACATGGCCAGCTATTAAAGAGCAAACAGAAAATGGGTTTTGTATCATCGATGCCTTGAACAATAAAAATATTGAAAGGCACATAAAGTTGAGTAGGCTATGTATTTGCACTATAGGCATACATTAGGCTACGATAATATTTTAATACTATAAACACCCGGTTTAAATGCACTTATATGATTTAGTATATTTTGCACAAAGCTGTTGTTAGTGTTTTTTGTTTTTATTATAAAATCTCATATCTCAGCACTTCTGTTACGGTCCGGCAGGTGGCAGTGTCGTGTTTTAAATTAAAGGGGCCCATCCAAAACCTTTTTATATGCCAAGGCACATTTGACACATTTTAGACACTGTAAGTGTTTTGAATTTTTTTTTTAATTCTCAGAGGCATTTGAATGTAACTCAGTTTATATATTTATCTTTTTTTTACATTCATCAATTTAAGTGCGAATAGTCCTAAACAGAAAGACAGCATGTGGCGTAGTTTCAGTGAAAGCTGTTACTAAATATGCTCTTGCTTGCATACATATACACACAATATTACCAATAATAGAAAACTACCAAAAAGTGCCCATGTGCAGGTTTGTCATCATGCAAAGGGGACACACAGGTAAAGTAGAATTTAGCTACATTTTGTGGTACATTTATATGAATACATGAAAACAAACTCTTTTTATCATTAACAGTCACAGCAAACAACAAAGTTTTATCACATTTCGCCACAAACTGCTTTAAATTAAGGGCATTTTAAGCACCCTCTACATTTGTCTTACCATAAAAATATTTTGAAATGGAAGTGGATTAAGAGTCAATCTAAACTGATAAAACAGATCTTCATCTTGGTCTGCTGATACTGGCTCACTGTGCAGCCACAGTGATGTATCTCGGCTCCATGTTTCCAAAGTAGGACTTCTCCCACTCGCTCATGAGGTCAAAATAAAGAGGCCGATCACAGAAGGTGCAGGAGGCCATAGCGGGTCCATTCAGCGGCAGTCCAACCTCCTGCCATACCTCCAACAGTTTCTCTGTCCAACACAAAATATTAATAAAAATTCTGATTCAAATCATTACCAGTTTAAATGTTCTTAATTTTCTCAAATCTGGATACATTCCTTTAACAATGGCACATGTCAGAGTGACGCAGAAAATGAAACTGCAGCTCTGTTTAGTGGCACTAGCAGTACAGAAATGAAACTCTTCACCTTTAGAGTGAAAAGAAATAGAGTTTAGCTAATAGCATGACCACTCACCTACAAAGTAGTCCATCATAATTGGATTGTGGAAAGGAGAAGGAGCCAACCGCAATAGCTCTTCTCCACGAGGCACTGTTGGGTAATTTATGGCCTGCACATAGATGTTGTGTTTCTCCAACAGAATATCACACACCTGAGAGTTTTTTGCTGCATTTCCAACCTGAAACACCAGATTTAAGGTGTGAACATTTATATCTGTACAGCAAAGGATTTCATCCAAAGTACATTTTATATGAATTTTCTTATTTAATAACAATAATTTTTGGGTGAACTATACGATTAAGGACGTAATGGTTTGTGCAGACACTGACCCGAATGGGGATGATGTGGCTAGGGCAGTTGATCACAGGCAGCCCAGCATCCAGCAGCAGCTGTCTCATGTGTTTGACGTTTCTCTGATGGGTTCTGCGCAATGCTTGGCCCTCTGGGCTCTTCAGCAGACGCACTGATTCCAGAGCACCCGCCAGCACCATGGGAGGCAAAGAGGTAGTGAAGATGAAACCGGCGGCGTAGGAGCGCACAGTGTCCACCAGGGCAGCAGTGCTGGCTATGTAACCACCCACACAGCCAAACGCCTTACCTACAGACATTTCAATATCAGCAAACTTGAGAGGCAACAACACAGGTGAAATTACAGGATAGGATCCTGCATTCGAGATTGACTGTATCTGACTTACCCAGAGTTCCAGAGACAATATCAATCTTGTGCATGACATTGTCTCTCTCTCCTACACCTGCTCCATGAGCCCCATACAGTCCGACTGCATGGACCTCATCCACAAAGGTCAGAGCTCCATATTTATGTGCTACATCACATAGTTCTTCAAGAGGGCAAATTGCACCTGAGAAACAAGTTTAGAAATGCACTATTATCAGTTGACACTGAATAATTTATTCCACAAGCATAAGTGTCTGATAAAAGGGTGGTTGTAAAGATAAAGCGAGTAGTATTTGGCTGGAAATGTAATTTTTTAAAAAGTGCACCCAATAAGGTGACTCAAAATATCAGTTCATTAACCATAACCATGGTGTTGCTAGTGCCAAGTCCTTTTTACAATATAAAGAAACAATCTCTTTTGAGTCAGTTGTGTGATAGCTCCTTCTACTCACCATCCATTGAATGAACAGTTTCAAAAGCCACGATTTTGGGAGTGAGTGGATCTGAGCGGCTGAGCAGTTCCTCCAGATGACTGGCATCATTGTGTCGGAAAATGAAGCGTTTGGCCCCACTGTTCCTGATGCCCTGGATCATGGAGGCATGATTACCCATGTCTGAGTAGATCTCACAGCCTTTACAAGGAGAAGATGTTTTAGTGGTGGAATTTCAGAAAATACATTACTGTTTAATTTGGTGTCAGTGAGTAAAAAAATAATAAATAAATAAATATATATATATAAAGAGGATGCATTCAATTGTTTAAAAGTGACAATAAATACATTTATAATTACAAAACATTCTTTTTTTCTTTGTATTCATTAAAGAGTCTTAAAAAAAATGTCAAATAAATATATTAAGCAATGTGACATTTTTAAATTACAAAACATTTATTTTGATAACATTTTATAATAATTTTTTATTATTTTTGTTCAAATAAATCTTTCAAATACACTAAAATTGCATTTTGAAAAGACAATTTTTTAAAATTTAATAGCAGTATAGTTTTTTTTAATTTTTAATAAATGAATTAATTCACACATTCATTCAGCACAGACAGGTCACACAGTTCCGTTGGGATACCTGGGAGCATTTTAGCCAAAGTAAAAAGGGTGGAATCATTGGCTACAAAGCAGGAAGAAAAGACCAGTGCTCCGTCTTTCTGGTGAAGACAGGCCAGTTCCCTCTCCAGGTCCACATGATAGTTACTCGTCCCAGAGATATTTCGGGTGCCACCCGCTCCTGCACCATGCTTCTGCAACGCATCTCTAAGAGACGTTAAAAGGTTTTGATTACACAGTTAGTTTGTTTTAGCACCTATGTATATCCGAATTCAAACAATAAGAAACTTAAAAGCATTCTTTTTTATCATATTATGAACTACACATACAGTATGTAAACAAGACTTATAAGTTAGTGTATTTTAGTGGACCTTCATTTGCTCTTCCCTATGTACAATAGCATATAGCAAACATTTATTTTATTGTCTGCTTCATGTACTGACCCTATGGCCTTGATAACACGTGGATGGCGACTCATGCCCAGGTAATCATTACTGCACCATACAGACACCTGGGAGCCCAAGCGACCAGGGATGGAATAGTCTTCAGCAAAAGGGAAAACCTCTGCAAAACGGTTCACCGTCTTAAAGATACGGTAGGTATGGTCATTCTTCTTTTCCACAATCTTCTGAGTGAAGAAATCATCGTAGCTGAAACTGGGTCTGGCTGAATTATTTAAAAAGCAGATGGGCAATCATCAGTGAGGAAGAAAGACAGGAATAAAACAACAGTCACTATTCAGTATATTACTTTAACAAAACAAATCGGTCTAGGATCAATTCAATAATAACCTACATTTTACTCAACATCCATTATTACTCATTATGTCATATTATTCCAACACCTTTTGACCATCGAATCAATTAAGTAAAAAAAATAGATGTACAATGCTCATTGTGTACATAATTCCAGTAGGTATGTTACCCCAAGGTGCAAAAGTTACAATTCTTTGTACCGTATTTAACATTAAATGGTATAGCATATAAGTATGTAAATATAATATTAGTATACTAGGAGGTACATATTAATACTTTTTAAAAGTATATAGTGAATACAGTGTATATAGTTTAGTAACTTTTTTGGTATTTGAGAGTGTATGGTTTATACTACTGTAAGAAAAACTCACTAAAGTTGTCTTCAAGAAGGTGTGTAGGGCCAGTGGACTGACGACTTTGCAAGCCACTGAACACTGAACTCATCAAGCCTAGAGAAAAAGGGCACAATTACGTAAGAAATTCATCAAACAAACAAAATTCTAGATTTTTGCTTTGCTTTGTTTTGTATTTAATGCCATTGGTTAAGTCCTATATTTTCTTTAAATTACAGGCTACGCACATTAACTGTCAAACCGTGATAGCTATAAAACCCAAAAACTACAATTTTCCATTTAGACGTTATTTTCTAGTACACATGCGGCTTTGTGACGTTTCACCTGTAATGTGATTGTCTAAAGACTGGCTTTTGTTACATCAGCAGTCCGAGTCATCATCTGCTTACTGTTCACAGCTAAGGAGTCTCTCAAATTGGAGTTAAATGGTGCAAATTGCAGAGAGGAGAATGTCCTCTGAGCTGGGTGTTATTATGTAAAATGCATACACCCCTGCATGATACACTTCTCAGACAAAAGAGGCTCTTCAGCAGAGAAATAATTATACTGTGGTGGTAAAAAAGAGGCAGCTGCTGCAACACATCAGCCTGTCAACTAGATTATATCTGCTTCTCAAGCAATATATAAACATTACAGTTTCACCGTCCATGAATCTACCACACTGAGAGGTATTGTTTTACCAGAGTTATATTGATGCTCCAGATTGGGCTGGACATCCTCCTGCACTTGTGGACTGGCTTTAACTAGTCCAATCTTAGAGGAAACAAAGGGACAGCTCTGGGACATGGAGATCGCCACCTGAGTGGCTGTGGTCGCCGACTGCCGCTTTGGCTCCTTATGAGGGAGGAGGCCTGCACACAATAAACACATAAACATAAAAAGGTAATCTGAGGAATACCGTCTTACAATATTTGGTGTCAATGAGATTTTATTCGTAAAATATTGCCTTTTTTTGTTATATTGTAGCCGACCTGGTAATACCTTACAGTAATATAGTATGGATATAAAAATAACAGCATTACCTTTTTCCTCAATGGACTGGGTGGCTTTTACAGAGATCTGGCGGACAATGATCGGACATCGTTCAGCCAATCCAAAGTACGCTGCCACATTCCTTAGAGAAGGGCCTGGAGTGGACTTCAAGAAGGGGCAGTGATGCAGAAAAGCAGACATGATTTTAACAGCTGTAAACAATGGTAAAGATGGTCAGTTGGGTGAAAATTAGACAATATGTGAAAATACTTTCCATAATGTAGCAACATTGTTAAGCATTTATTAGAAAGATGCCCTGCCTAATTATCCATTAGGCAAAATATAATCAATATTTGACTCTAAAGTGACCCTAATCTAAATTTCGCGCAATGGGGTTCAGGGCGCGGGGCACCTGGGTGCGGCCGATATAGCGCTTTATCTGGAACCCGCAGACTGTCGCTTTCTTCAGCACTCCGTTCTCAAAGTTAAAACGCTGACGTCACTAACACTGATAAAGGCCGGATTATACGTACCGAAAAATATCAACCTTATAAAACGTATACACATAAAACTATTATTAATTGCGTTTTTAAAGAGTAAACGAAGTAATTCCACATATATTAGGTTACAGTTGTCTAAAGATGACACCTTTGTTGATACAATAATAATAAAAAACAAACAATTATAAGGCTTGAAATGTAACAATACATTGCCTATATATTATTTTATTAAATATTACAATACGTAATACATACACAAACTACTGCATCTTTCAGAAGTCTAGTTGTGGTATAGCAAGATGTAGTTTTATTATTCTAGTGGTTTGAGGTTAATTAAACGTCCCTTATCAGTATCTACAAAGGCTTGGAAAAGAAACACTTTCTATATTTCTGTAAAACTATAGAAGAAATTTTGACACGACTTTAGCCTTGTTTCTGAGAGTCTTGAAATAAAGTAGCTAATTTACACTACTGCAATTCTTATTCCCAGAGTGACGTTTCATTGTATTAGCTTGCAGCCTATTCGCTGTAAATGTATTTGATACACATTGTTCAAATGTAAATATCGCAGTAACATTCAGGAAAAAAACCAAAACATGAGCCTACCTGTTGACCTGCACTGAGGACGAACTTCTGAACAGCAGCCGACGCTCAAACAAATTGATCCGTTTAGTCACTCCCTCACACTCTTACTGCTGTGAGCTGTGCGTGACAGAGGGGCGTAATCTGACACGAGACAAATCAATGGACATTCACGCGACTGTTTACTTTGTTTCATTTAGAAGATATCATTTTTGTTTTGAAAATAATAAAAATTCATTAGTGTTTAAAACGAATTAAATTCCTATTGTTATCGCATGAATGCGACTCGTTCGTTTACTTTTAATTAATGATACAAGCCGTCAAATAATCAAATGTTTTATTTTGTATTTTGTGTAAAGCTGGAGAGGCACTTTATTTCAATATATTAGGAACAACAAATTGATGATCATTTGATGTCAATAGTATCGATTAATTACACATTGGCTGTTATTAACAAAGCCGTATGTTCCAGCATTCTTTTTGTGGTCACAAAAATGCAATTGAATTACAACTTAGTCCTGGGTGCACAATAAATAATAAAAAACATACACATACATACTGTAGATATACATGCATCACGTCTATTAAAACCACAATAAGCATGTCCTTACTTTTTATGAAAGACAAGATAAATAAGGAACATGTTAGTATCCTGAGCAAAAGTTATGTTCTTTTTCATTTTTAGGCACACTGAGTTTTAAATTAAAGCTGTATGAACTTTAAAACACACATCTATGCATTACAGCATTTATATTTCCCAGATTCGACTGTGACATGCATCTCCTAGTTCATTATAAGACTGACTGGTCATGATATTTCCCTTCATATTTCAATCATATCAAGCCAGTGTATTATGCACTGTGCACATTAAAACAAACCAAATGACTGCATAAACCTACAATTACTCATCACATATCTAAAACACATGAGCTTTACTTACAGTAATGCTACATTAATCCATTCATCCAACAAGAGATTTAAAAAAAAAGCTTTTGAATATCTTAACCAAAAACTGCTTAAAAAAAAAAAACTTAAAATAAAATAAAATGACATAATTTAAAAATATCAAATCACCATTCAGGTAATCAAAGGCCCCTCAAAGAATTACTGTTTAGGCTGTAGTGCTTTTGTGGGAGTGTAGAGCCAATCTGTCTATCCCTTGAATGCATCTTGTCCTCAATGGGAAGTACACCAGCATCACAGCATCACATTATTGCTTCTATAAAGTCAATGCAAGACTAGCTGGAAAAATTAGGTCTTGACGACCTGAACATTTCCTCCAGCAGCACTAGGAGGCATAGGCACTCCAGGGTTTGAGCCAGCCTGAACATCCACAAAACCCATCCTCTGCCTTCTCTTCCTCTGCTCGGTCATCTAAATAAACAAGAACACAACCGTCATATTATAATGTAAAATCTTCATTTTAATGAACTAGCATTGTAAATGATGGACAAACAGTGCTGATAAATGTACCTGTTCTTTAAGCTCTGTTAACTGGCTTGTAAGTTGTGTGACCACTTTCATGGTGGAGGTGAGGCGATCCTGCAGGTTCCTCATCTCATTCTGTTCTCCATCTCCCTCAGTTACAACCAGAGACATGGCCTGCATGCGTGGGAACCAATCCAGGTTCTTATTCTAACAAAAAGCGATAACAAGACTCAATCAAACACATTGCAAAGTTAACAAAGAGTAAAATGAATAAAATAAAGTGAAATATAAAGTATATATAAGAAATATATTAATTTACCTTTATCATATGGGCCACGTAGCTCTCTGGGCCAGTGTAATCTGTCTTATTTTTCTCCCTTACCAGCACAATGAAATAGAGGTAGTGCCAGATGTTATGCTCAAATTTAATGTGTTCCTCAAATGAGACAGTCTTATTATCAAACTTGTCCCTCTCGAGACCTGTTGAAATACAAATACAGATCAATTCAAGGGTAATTTTAGGGCTCAGTAACAAAAACAAACACTTTTATTCTGCCAGGATGCATTACATCTATTAACAATTACAATAAAGTCATTGATGTTGTTACAAAAATAATGTATTTCAAATAAAATAAAAATTCAGCCTTTTCATCAGAGGAATAAAAATGCTCAAATATATTTAAAATGTAATTTCGTACCACAAATGAAACAGGTGGTCTTCAGTATCTCCTCTTTCTTTTGTTTTTCACTACGCAGGTCAGCAAAGGTGTCAATAATTACACCAAAAATCAAGTTGAGAACAATGATGATGACAATGAAGTAGAAGAGAAGGTCGTACACCACACGAGCAGGGAACAAAGGCTCCTGTAAATCCAACAACATTGTATCAGTCTGGTCAGGTTTTGTATTCGTACATGTGCATATTCCTATATAGTTGTGGGTCTCCATACATTTTTAGAGGGTTTGCGCAGAACATCTCCCACACCTCCTCCGTTCCTCAGCCCATGATTCAGCACCGTAACGATACACATTAGAAGAGTGTCACATGCTCTCTCTGTGTTGTCCTCTTCTTCTGCAAAGGCATTTAAAAAGCATTGACAATTGAGTTTTGATGCCAATACAATAATATTAAATATTGTCTTTGCTGCTAAACTCACCTTCTGATGGTGCAACCAACCCAGTGTCCTCCGTGCACTCTACTCCGTCTGCACTGCAGCTGCTCATAGAGTCATCTGTGCCTGCATATAGGACAAGAAACACCATTTAGAATCAATAAATAATAAACGGTATGTTGTAATTCAAATTCATCATGAAAACTGGATTTGTATCCTTTCTGCAAAAAACTATTCAGATGCACCACCAAAATTAAAAGAGGTGTATGCAATTTACCTTTATCTAAGCTAGCAAGCCGGTCAACTTCCATAATGAAGTCATTCCTGAGGAAGAGAAAGCCCACGATGGAGAACAGGTAGACCAGGATGATGGCTAAGACAGCAGTGAGGAGAATAGAGCGGCCGTTACGCGTCACACTCTTGATGACATTAAAGAGTGTCTCCTCACGGTATATCAGATCAAACAGCTGAAGGAGAAATGATTGGCAGAATATTTATACCTTTCAGTTGCACAAAATCATGTCACAGTTTCTCGATTCATTTAATAAACATTATATTTGCACTGGCGAGTACAGTATCTGTTTCATTCATTCACCCAAAACAATTTTAAATGGCAGTTGGTGCTTGGCAAAGGTTTTGTGGCATATTTATAATACTGACGATTAAAACATCGCATAGAAGAAAAAAGTAAACATTTCAGCTACATTTTTGTACTACAGTATATTATTAATATCCTGTATTAACATTGATTTATTATTTGAAATGTTTTCTGTAAAGATTTGTAAATGTAATGATGATTTATTGCATCCTTCCTGAATTAATTATGAATTTTTATGAAAACAAAAATAATTTAAACGGTTATAGTAAGAGCAGTTGAATAAAGTTTTTAATACCCACCAATATGCTGTAGAAGAGCTCGTGGACAAAAAGCCCCAGTGTGCTGGTTAACACATAGGCCAGGTGGTACAGGAACTCTACATCCATCACCATGGCTTTATAGCCCATGATGAATGTGCCGTTGTTCCCCACAAAGCTCACCACGAACACTATCTTATTGATCAGCTGGTTAAAAAGAGAAATTCAAAATGAAATCTATTTGTTTTTATTTAAGCAAACACAAAGTATTTTGGCAAGCAAGACTTACATTAAGCGCCCCCAGCAGGATGAGAGTTGGCCCGATGCCGAAGTGATAGACGCAGCGCAGGGTGATGGCGACAGTGAGGGACTGGAACCCATAGCGCTTGAATAACAGGCCCAAAACTGCCAGTCCAGCGAAACACCAGAACAGCATGAGCAGCAACGAAGTGTCTATGCTTCCTGGAAACACAAGAGACTGTTTGTCCATATTTGTGTGCTTTGAAATCAATGGTAAATGTATAATTTATGCAATTAATACACTAAAGTTACCAACAGATAATGCACACATAAGCATACCAGAATGACCAGAGTCATGTGGGTAGAATAAAGCGATGATAAGATTGATAAATACAGCCAGATTGAACGATATGGTGCCCCAGAGAGACATTCGACGAGAGAACCAGTATAGGACCGGCATGCCTAAAACACAAAAATCACAATAAACCTAAGGACAGTTTGAACTCACTAAGCCACAACATCCTAGGCCTGATACTTACTTCGAAGTTTTTTCTGCCATTCCATTTCATTGTGTAGGAAAGAGGTCTGATCGAAGAAGTGTGTAACCTTACTGCCCTGCTCGTCCTGCTCTGTGGTGGTAAACACACGGACCTTTGACTCCTCCGTCAGGAACTCACAGATGGCGTGAACTGGATACACTATCTGCTCCATGCTACGGTCTTCCCGCACAATCTGCACATGACATGGGACAACTTCTCATAATCACACATTCATTTTAATAAGAGAAATTACAATAAAATAAACTTTTTTTTATTATTACCTCAATCTGAGCCGTTTGACGGTCATAGTACTCTAATGGATCCTCCTGTTGCTCCTCCTGCTGTTTATTGTAGGTGAGCTACGATAAACACAAGCAAAAGAAAACTTAAAAACAGAAGATGTACGCATGTTCTAGGAAATACTGAAAATATGCTTCTAGTCCGAAAAAGTAAAATTTACAAGTTACCATAGAAGAGATGCTTTCCTCTTCTTCCTCTATTGTCTTCTTTTGTGGTTTAAGCAGTGTGAGGAGCATTTTGTTGTGCCGGGCGAGCTGCGGGGAAAAAAAAAACTTTATGGAACTTTATGGCCTTTATAACCAAATTGTCAGCAATAATATTTATACAAAATAATAATACTAACAGCAAAATGCATATTATGTTTCCATTGTTGTAGTCTATTGGTTGTTAATTGATAGTTTGTCTTAAAATGTTAGTTTTTTTTTTATTATTGTTTTATTTTGATTATTGTGTTTTTGTCTGTTAATAAAAAAACTTGTCTCTACATATCAGGTATTAGACATTAAGGCCATGTTCACACTTGGCGTTTCATTTGAAGCTGTCAGAGTCTGTTTATCATTATAATCCTATTGAGTAAACATTGTTTTCAAAGAAAACCCTGAGCACCTAAAAAAATAATTCTGCAAATACACAAGAATATGAAGCAGTGGTCTACCTGTAATGCCAGGATGTAGATGTTGTGTCCAACTTCTAGAGGTGAAACTTCTCCCTCCTCATTCTCTGCCTCTTGTTGGTAAGCCTTTTTTATCACCTCCACCTAATGATATACAATACAGTACTCAGTAATGTTAAAATACTAATGTTACACATAATACACAAGATGCAGCAAAACTGACCAGTTCCCGGGGTCGAAGGTTAAAAAGGATCCTCTCTGCATTCTCACTATCATGACGACTCTCCATCAAAGCCAGCAAGAGCTTAGAGGCATTGTCCTGACAATATTCACACATTGTTGTAAATGATGTACATGATTTATTTATATTAAAAGTATACTGTTTATATCAGGACTGTTTTTTCACCTTGAGCTGCAGCACCAGTTCCATACGGTAACGACAGAGAGGACTGATGTCATTCAGAATCAAGGCTGTGATGATGTCAATGCCGTTGCACTCATGAGAGACGATGCATGTCTTGTGAAAGACAAAAATTTGTATTCAAATATTTCATGAAAAAACAAAAATAAATAAAAATACCAGTCAGAAAAATAATTTCAAATGGAAACACCAGCTTGTGTGCTTCTAGTGTTTTCTGATTCTTTATTTCGTAATCTCCCACTGATTCATTTAGTACTTAAAATAAAATCTCAGCCACAGATTAAAAGTACCTATGTCTAAAAGTAGTTTATTTAAAATAATAACAGTATTAGTAATTGATAATCTCACCTGGTTCTCTTGGCATGGCCCTTGGCAGTACTCTGTGAGGGTCTCCAGGGTCTGTGTGATCAGCTCCACGTTGTTCTCATTGATATAAAGGCCCAGCAGACCCAGTCCTCCTGTTGTACTTCCACACATGATGTCCAGAAACTGGAGCGTCTCACAAACCAAGTTATAATTTGTTTTATTGCTCTGAGAGCGAAGAAAATTCTAGGGCAAAAAACATGAAATTGAAACAATAATATAATAAATACTATAACAAATGATCATTTTGTTCAATTTCTATGAAGAGAGGACTTTACACCTTCAACATGCATCTGCCAATTAATGTATTTTAATTTAAGACTTTTTGGAAAACTAGACTGAGGAAGACTTTCCGCTCTGATTTAAGATGATTTTAAGAAACTATTTTTAAAACCATGTTGGATAACATGCATCATAGCTGATTGTTAATCTGGGGTTATTCAGACCTGAAGATCATGATTGTGGTTCTCACAGAGCAGCTGTAAAAAGCGCAGGATGGGTTTCATGATGGTGACAGAAGGGCCCATTTCTGTATCTACTTCCTGCTGCTCAGGTTGAGGTGGCTGCTCAGGTTGCCCAAAGGAAGGCCCTGCACCTATCAGAAATCATTGTTAGAGTCAGCAATGAATGTAGATTCAACTACAGTAGTGTATAAGATGTAGCATAACTTTATTAATTACATTTTGACCCTTTCCTCTCACAATGTCTGCACTTCGTATTACCTGGCTCCATATCTTTGTCATCTTTGGCTTTATTGCTCATTTCTCCCACGTTGACAGAGATAGTGGATTTGATGTCCAGCTGTGCGTTCTTCATGCGGTCATTTAATACTTTAAAAAACTTTTCTGACTTGTTGTCTCCCATCATGATTTTGTAAAACGAGTTCTGTTAAAAACAGGAACCAATATGTACAGTCACCAATTGTGCAAGTTCTCCTAAAGATGAGATAGGCCTGTAATTTACATCATAGGTATACCTCAACTATGAGACACAAAATGAGAGAAAAAAAAATCACATTGTAGGATTTTTAATCATTTATTTGCAAATTATGGTGGAAAATAAGTATTCGGTCTATAACAAAATTTAATCTTAATACTTTGTTATATACCCTTTGTTGGCAATGACAAAGGTCAAATGTTTTCTGTAAGTCTTCACAAGGTTTTCACACACTGGAGTTGCTGGTATTTTGACCCATTCCTCCATGCAAACCTCCTCTAGAGCAGTAATATTTTGGGGCTGTTGCTGGGCAACACAGACTTTCAACTCCCTCCAAAGGTTTTCTATAGGGTTGAGATCTGGAGACTAGCTAGGCCAAAGACCCAGCCACGTTTCATCTTCAATGCCTTTGCTGATGGAAGGAGGTTTTCACTCAATACCTCATGACACATGGCCCCATTTATTCTTTCGTTTACACGGATCATTCATCCTGGTCCCTTTGCAGAAAAACAGCTCCAGAGCATGATGTTTCCACCCCCATGCTTCACAGTAGGTATGATGTTCTTTGGAAGCAACTCAGTTTTCTTTCTCCTCCAAACATGACAAATTGAGTTTTACCAAAAAGTTCTATTTCGGTTTCATCTGACCATATGACATTCTCCCAGTCCACTTCTGGATCATCCAAATACTCTCTAGCAAACTTGAGATGAGCCTGGACATGCAGGGGGACACGTCTGGCACTGCAGGATTTGAGTCCCTGGCGGCGCAGTGTGTTACTGATGGTAGCCTTGGCTACTTTGGTCCCAGCTCTCTGCAGGTCATTCACTAGGTCCCCCCGTGGGATTTTTGCTCACAGTTGTGATCATTTTGATCCCACGGGGTGAGATCTTGCGTGGAGCCCCAGATCAAGGGAGATTATCAGTGGTCTGTTATGTCTTCCGTTTTCTAATAATTGCTCCCACAGTTGATTTCTTCACACCAAGCTGCTTACCTATTGCAGAGTCAGTCATCCCAGCCTGGTGCAGGTCTACAATTTTGTTTCTGGTGTCCTATGACAGCTCTTTGGTCTTTGCCATAGTGGAGTTTGGAGTGTGACTCTTTGAGGTTGTGGACAGGTGTCTTTTATACTGATAACGAGTTCAAACAGATGCCATAAATACAGGTAACAAGTGGAGGAGCCTTTTAAAGAAGCAGCTGTAAGAGCCAGACATCTTGCTTGTTTGTTGGTGACCAAATACTTATTTTACAGAGAAATGTACCAATTAATTCATAACAAATCCTCCAATGTGATTTTCTGGATTTGTCTCTCATAGTTAAAGTATACCTATGATGAAAATTACAGGCGTCTCTCATATTTTTAAGCAGGAGAATTTGCACAATTGGTTACTGTTTAAATACTTTTTGCCCCACTGTATACAGTGGCTACTGAAAGTATTTAGACCCCCTTTGTTATATTGCAGCCATTTGCTAAAATCATCAAGTTAATTTTTTTTCCTCAATGTACACACAGCACCCCATATTGACAGAAAAACAGAATTGTCAACATTTTTGCAGATTTATAAAAAAATAAATATCTGAACTGAACTATCACATGGTGCTCAGTATTTAGTATATGCACTCTTTTGGTCTAATACAGCCAGTCTTCTATCTTGCTCTCATCATACCAGAAAATCTTATTTCTCACCATCTTAGAGTCCTTCAGGTGTTTTTAGCAAACTCCGTGTAGGCTTTCTTGTGTCTTGCACTGAGGAGAGGCTTCCGTCGGGCCACTCTGCCATAAAGCCCCGACTGGTGGAAGGCTGCAGTGATGGTTGACTTTCTACAACTTTTTCTCATCTCCCAACAGCATATCTGGAAGCTACAGTGATCTTTGAGTTAGCTCAGATCCGATAGCTCAGTTTGCCAGATGGCAAGCTCTAGGAAGGGTTCCGGTCATCCCAAACATCTTCTATTTAAGGATCATGGAGCCACTGTGCTCTTAGGAACCTTAAGTGCAGCTGAATGTTTTTGTAACCTTGGCCAGATCTGTGCCTTGCCACAATTCTGTCTCTGAGCTCTTCAGGCAGTTACTTTTGACCTCATGATCCTCATTTGCTCTGACATGCATTGTGAGCTGTAAGGTCTTATATAGACAGGTGTATGGCTTTCCTAATCAAGTCCAAT
>JAUYWG010000258.1:1422713-1466602 GCA_034779775.1 Enteromius afrohamiltoni | reverse complement strand
ACATGTATGTGTGTCTGTGTGTGCATGCTATGCTCATATAAGGCACATGACCAAAGGATACTCCAGCTTTACTCGCAGTTTGTTCCTCATATCCTTATTGACACAGGGAGACGTCTACAACGCCTCAGCCCACTTAACAAACATGACGAAAACTATAATACCACAAAAAATGTTTTCTGTCAGTTTTAAAACATCACTTTGTTG
Source organism: Enteromius afrohamiltoni (assembly GCA_034779775.1). Lineage (NCBI taxonomy): Eukaryota > Metazoa > Chordata > Actinopteri > Cypriniformes > Cyprinidae > Enteromius > Enteromius afrohamiltoni. The sequence continues at coordinate 1,466,398 of JAUYWG010000258.1, read as the reverse complement.
AGTAAATTTGTTAATTTGTTTCAGAAACGCTGTAATTTTAATGAAAAATCTAAATGCCTTTAGCATCAGCATTTATCCCAGATATGAAACATCATGCATTTCCTGTAAATGGAGCAGAGTAAAACCCAGAAAAGGTCTCTCTCAGAATAACCACTAATGATGCTCTCATTATTATTAGATGACATTTCCTGTTGGTATCAGATATCTTAAAGCACTTAGTTTTTATATGCTATGGTTTTGCAATCATTCACTATTATGATTATATAATAAAACACAAAAAGTAAACTTGCAGCTGTTCACAAAACGTTCATTTGGACTAGAGTTTTGTGGAATGCTTGTGAATTATTGTGATGTTTTTAATCAGCTGTTTGTACATTCTGATGGCACCCATTCACTGCAGAGGATCCACTGGTGAGCAAGTGATGTAAGGCAACATTTATCCAAATCTTTTCCAATGAAGAAACAAATATGTCTATGAAACCTTGAGGGTGAGTAAATTGCAACTGTTCATACTAGATAAACAGTAGCTAAGTATTGCGACAATATAAATGCATTATATATCTTAATTGAATGTAGGATGGTATATGTGCACACATGACTCTTTCTGACTGATGTAGATGGGATGTTTTGTTGAAAATGATGCTTTTTGCATGCATGTGAGTGTAGAGCTGAGAGACAATATCATCCATAAAGATAATCTATCCACCACCCATACCCACAAAATATGTAAATGTTCCACTCCTTTCTGTTTCGTAATATAACTGCCCATAAAGCATCACATGTTAAATTTTAGCAGCCATGTATGCAGTGACTCCAATGCGCAAAGAAATGTGTGATGAGTGTCTATAACGTTTATAGTATACAATCAATTAATTACAATCGCATACACCGCTGTTTTCCATGAGAACCATTAGCTGAGCAGCCATTAAGAACAAATATCACAGAGAATAATATTAGTGGCATCAAATTAAGTCATACTAGGCCTATCTAGAGCAAATAATCTTGAGCTAACAAACTCAGCTTTCTGCAAGTTAAACTCATCGGTTAACTAATGGATTTCAGTATTGGGCATATTTAAAAATTAATGAATGATGTCATGCAAATACATTATGCAAACAATATGCAAAGGAACACATTTCGGAATCAATATAGCAGCATTTCAGATTTACATTGTTAGTGTTGCTTATACACAAAACTGTTGACACCAAAAGAAAGGATTCTGAAAGCGTGTAGCTGACACGTTTTGGCACACACTGTACATTTGACTGCAGTCATTTAACATCCATTGCACATTTTAGCACTTTATTTCTCGTGGTCTGTGAAGGGCCATTGCCATTTCTGTTGTTTTGAAAACTGCGACCTCCCCAGACCAAGTCAGGAACTGCAGCCAAAAAATAATATTCGAGCGCTTGTATCGCAAACTCTGCTTAACAGATTAGGTTATTAAACACATAGACAGTGTATTTTTACATATATATGTGTTGTTGTTGTTTTTCGGGTTTTTTCCATTCTAATCTAACGCAATCTAATCTTTTCTGGAAGCAATCAACTCCTCTAACCCGTCTGTATTCCTAGAAGATTCCGGTAAAAGATTGTTTAACCGGTTTTTTGACCTTTAAAAAATGTAACAAACAAGTGATAAGAATTACTATTAATTAGCACAAACTGGCATATTAGAATAATTTCTGAAGGATCATATGACATTAAAGACCGCAGTAATGGAACCACAGGAATAAATTGCACATAGCCCTGGTGAGCATAATACATTGTTTCAAAAACATTTGAAAATCTCAACTTCTGGGGGTTAGTATGTACTTTCATGCATTTTGTTTCATCTCTTTATTTCATCACAGCTTGAAAACCTTTCAAATTGAAAGTCGTGTTAAAAACTAATGATATAATAAACATTTTTAATGCCAGCAGAGGGCAATCACACCCATCAGTCAGTAAGGGAGAGCTGAAAAGGGGGTGTGACTGCATAGACCTCTAATGAGAGGGAGCAGCAATCCATAGCTTTGATAAGAGAGCTGCTCTTTGGTCAACAGGACTGCAGAAAACAGCATTTTGGCACAAGGGATCCCAAACTGCTACACCAGGGTCTTTACCTCAGCCCTTGCTGTCTGTTTTTAGTTCCTAATTTTGAAGCAATTACTGGACTTTGCCTTGAAGATGGGGATACAAGATTATAAACTGATTTATCTTATGACACTGGCTTTGCTTCTGAGTGCTTGTGCTTCAGAAGCAAAAAGAGGAAGTCAAGACACGACACCCACCGAGGAGGATAGTTTCAGTCAACATGATTCACAAGAAAGCACAGGGCAAGAATTGCTGGATGTGGAAGATGAAGATAAAGGATCCATGGACTCACAAACTACAAGTCCTTTGCCCTTCACAGAGATGGCCAATTCCTCACTTGCTGAAAATGGAAACGGCACTGATGTGACTGGTGAACAGGTTCCTAATAGCCTTCCAACAAAAAGGAGCATCACAAAAATCCACAATCCTTTGTTTCCCATCACTGACAGCTCTTACAGCGCTTATGGGATTCTCTTTCTGGCTTTTGTGGTGTTTGCCTTCGGCGTCGTGGGTAATCTGGCAGTAATGTGCATTGTGTGGCAAAATTACTACATGAGGAGTGCATGGAACTACTTTCTTGCAAGTCTGGCTTTTTGGGATTTTCTAGTGTTGTGCTTCTGTCTGCCTGTGGTGGTCTTTAACGAACTCACCAATAAGAGGCTGCTGGGAGATTTCTCCTGCAGAGTTGTGCCTTACATAGAGGTGAGGCCCTTCTACGGCGTAGTGTCAAGCTTACATTTAATCTTGATTTTTCACGGCCTAAATTACTTGAAAAATATATTGAAAATGTGGCCAAAGTTCAGATGTGCCAATATTTTTTTCACAGGATGTTTAAATTCAGACAAACACAGTATTCTGGATTGAGACTATGTAACATAACCTTTTAATTTAAATGTTTTCATAAATCACATAGAATTAACAATTACAAACACCCGTGTAGAAATCACACTAAATGTCTAAATTACAAATCTATATGTAAATCTACGATTACTATTTATTACATTCAAGAGGGATGCAGATTGTATCAGCACCATATTAGTTATATATTATTTGACAACGTTATATCTTTATATATCTATTTAATTGTGCATTTTCCCTTGTTTTAACATTTTAATTTCCTTTGTCATCTACTTTGCTCTTAAAGTTTATCTAGGAATATTAGCTTTAAGTGAGCTAGTGACATTTTCAAATATTCAAATTGAATAGGAATATTCATACTAACATTTTTATCAAGTCTCTGATGAATATAAATTATTATACACTATACTGTTTTGATACTTATATTGCACTTTGGCATTTATTTTTTGTGTTTTCTTTTTGGAACAGAATCTTTATTTTAATAAAATAAATGTTACATGAAATACAGTGCTGTTTATTTTTTAATATAGATGCATCCTAAATTTAATCATTTATTTTTACTGTATCTCATAAAGACGAACATATTATAGCAATAATGATGTTTTGCACACCCTCCAGGTAACCTCTCTTGGCGTGGCAACCTTTAGTCTGTGTGCTTTGGGCATTGACCGCTTCCACGCTGCCACAAGCTCCATGCCAAAGGCCCGACGAGTTGAGCGTTGTCAGAAGGTCCTGGCAAAGCTGGCGGTGGTATGGGTTGGCTCCATGGTGCTGGCGGCTCCCGAGCTGCTCCTGTGGCAGCTGCACCAGGTGACACCCCCTGGTCAGAGTGACCAAGTGGACACCTGCATCATGAGTCCATATCCAGATCTCCCCGAATCCATCTATTCTCTCGTTATTAACTACCATGATGCACGCATGTGGTGGTACTTCGGCTGTTACTTCTGTCTACCCGTTGTGTTCACCCTGCTCTGTCAGCTGGCGACCTGTCATGTATCCGGAGGGAGCGGAAGTTCTCCCAAGCGGCCCGAAGAGCGATCTCCATCCAAAAAACAAAAGCTTCAGCATGCTCAGCAAATCGAACGGCAGCTCAACTGCACGGTCATGGCTCTGGCGGTGGTCTATGGTGTCTGTACGCTGCCGGAGAACGTTTGCAACCTGACTTTGGCATACGCTCCCATCCAGGTGTCTGAGGAGGTGGCTTCTCTTCTGGCCCTCATAAACCAGTTCTTTCTGTTCTTTAAGTCATCCGTGACACCAGTGCTGCTGCTTTGCCTGTGCAAGTCTCTGGGCCAGGCCTTCATGGACTGTTGCTGCTGCTGCTGTGAAGAATGCCAACCGAGCAACTCTTCATCCACCCAAAATATTGCTGAAGGCAAGCTCAAGGCCACCAATGATGTGTCCTCCATTTTTTTTGACAAAGCCAAGGACAGTTCAACCATCTTGTCCATTGGCAGCTGAGTAGGTGGATTCCGTCCCCAAATGATGACATCATGAGATGACATGGAACCTACAACCTACCTTCTTCCCATTATCCACAAGTGGCCATCATTACATTAGAATTCCTTACTGTTATGTTGGAGCATGTAAGCATTGTTCAAATATCTGAGGCCAAATTGCAATTTTGGTTTTGGTACAAACATTGAGGGAAAAAAACATTTTTAAGATCTAAAGTTTGGCATAAATCTGAAGATTAATTCCATAATATCTCAGGATGGCTCAATGTACCTATAAAGTCTTAAAAGGATAATTCACCCAATAATTTACTTACCCTAATGTCATATGTAGAACACAACACAAGATATTTTGTTTGATGTCTCCATGTTTATGTCCATACAATGAAACCCACTTGGGGTGCTGTGTTGTTTTGGACTCAATTGACTTTCATTATATAGACAAAATAGTTCTTCATTTTATTCTCTGTTGTGTTCGCAGAAGAAAAGAAGTCGCAGGTTTGGAAGAACATCAGGGGGAGTAAATGATGGCAGAATTTAGATTTTTGCGTGAACTATCCCTTTAATATATCACCAGGGTCTCCACTCAAGTCAGTGTAATTTTGACTTCAGATGTCCCACATTCATAGTTCTACTTTTCTGTACAGACAATTATACATTTTACACATAGCTCAGAGTGTATCAATATTTAGCCAAACACTCAGTGAGATCAGAAATGCAGTGAATACTACCAGATCACAAATAACACATCATCTTGTTGATATAATAGGAAATCTTGCAAAACAATTTTATTTGTCTGTTACTCAGGCAAATGTTATTTATCACTAATTTCAATTAATGCCACTTTTTCCATAACCACTGAACAGTCATCTACACTGCTGAATTTCAACTTCTGTACATAAACACTCAGCTGTATTAGAATGTAAATAGATTATTTTTGAAAGCAACCTCCCTGAGCAAACTAGCTTTTCTCGCCCCTTCATGTAGGACAAAGAGACAGAAATTGAATGGTTTACCTCCTCAAGGGACTATTGTAACTTTTGCACATAGCTGCTTTCATAAGCAAATTCTTTTAAAAGTCCATAAACAGTTGATGAAACTCTATTCAATAAATGCCTTTAAATAATTTATGTTGTCTCATTCTTTTTTGAAATGGCAAGAAATAGTGTCAAGGGTTGTACTAATCTTTCAAATGCCGATCAGGGCCTAAGGGAGAAGATTTGTCTTTGCGGACTTGCTTTCTTCATTCCCATAAGGTTTCTATTGTTCTGAAAAGGAGATGGAAGCTTCTACTGTGAATATCAATAGCCAGACTACGGCTGAGTTGCCAAGATACCGTCTAAAAATTCACGTGTTTTTCCTGAATGGCCAAGTGTGAACAAAAACCCACTTGGATTTGCCACCTTTTCTTGTCAATGTAGGAATCAAAGAATGTGTCAATAGTACAACGTTTGTACGCTTGTCATGTCTTTCGTTGTGATAGCCAGTGTGTATAAAAGTTAGTTTAGAGACAGACACTGAGTCATAAGTCATATAAAAGATGCGTTTTTCCAGATGGGCTCATGAAAAACTCATCTTCAAATTAATTCTCTAACATTCAGTGGGGCATGAAACATAATAAACTAAATCAAAGATACAAATGTTTGGGTTAGACTGACTTGGGTGTTGCTGCAGGGGTTGTTAAGAAGGGGCTGGACCTTTTCAGTCTTGTGGTTTTGGCTTGCGCTCAGAGCCTGTCAGAGATTCAGAAGACAAGTGAGAGAGGTAGAGAATGGCCTCATTAGAGAATTGAGCAGGGCTTTAAGGGAGAGCTCCACTGGCCATAATGACTGCAGGAGAACAGACGAGGCTCTGTTCCCTGTAATGAAGTTTGTGCCACAAATCAACAAATCTCTTCACAACACTCAATGCCAAAAGGATAGGAAGCATTATACTACAGTAAATCATGGAAATAATAATAGTTCTGACATTCATGTTTGTAGTTGGAAAGAATACAAACAAAAAGAAATGTACGTTACCTTAATTCAATTGCATTAAAATTTTCTCTACTTCATTGTCCATTTAGGCATGACAGCTCAAATTTGTTGTTCAGTGTCATGAGTTCTTATTGAGGTCACGTCCAGGACAATGTCCTTTTGAACAAGAGATGGCTACTGATCTCAGCAGACAAACATATATTTGACGTCATGCTCAAATTTGGTTGCGATTAAGCACCTAATAGTTCTAGAATTGAATGCGATACATTTATTATAAACGCAGGCTATTTAAATGGCAGACATTAAAAATATATAATAATAACTTTGCACCTGCGATAACTTTTATCGCACACTCAAAAGGCTGAAGGGTTAAAGAAATAAGTTCTAGGCTAATTAAAAAAAAAAAAAAAAACATATATATGTGTGTGTGTGTGTGTGTGTGTGTGTTTTTATATATATACACACACACACATATATATTTACTTCCAAATGAAGACGTAAATAGCAACTTAGCAATTTTACTTTTAAAATCCACGGTTGAAAATCATTTGTTTATAAAAAAACGCAAATAAGGGAGTTATTAAATAGCAACATTAGTGCGTTTCAGTTCATTAGCTGAGCAATAAAATAACATTGGACATTCTTGAACATATCTTTTCAATAACCATTTTATTACCATTAAAGTGAAATTATAGGAGCTCGATAAAATGATTGTTCAAAAACAAAAATCTCAGATGACTTAATGAGGTTTTTGCATCTGAAGCAACTGCATCTAGTATTATTTATGGGATATATAGATGAATACACATCTTTGCATAAGCAAACACAACACATTTTCTTAGAAAATAAAAAATAAAAATATATATGTTCCATATCACTGTCAAAACAAACCAATGATTTTGTGAATTCCTCTCAAACTGTGAATTTTCTGAATGTACTAATAGGCTACATCACACAGCCTTTCACATCAAACACAAAATCCCAAGGTGAGTGTTGAGAAACAATAAAAAGTCAAGAGGTTTATATAATTGCATTGTTTGACTAGTGATGTTGATCTGTGCTCTCTTGAGAGTCAGTCAACTTTATGTTCTGCATTAAAATAAGAGTATTAACAGATGAACAGAGTTAGGGCCCAAGATAAGACAGATTTTATGCATCAGAACTCTAACCTTCTTCCTTTCTTAAGTGAAAGGAAGAATGTACTCAAATATTTGTGTACACCTTTAAAAGTTATGACAGTCTGGTGAGGTGATTCCAGGGCTTCCCTTTTCAAGTCACCCTCAGCAGACGTGAGAAAGTGGTGAGTGTCCTGTATGTGGGGACTCTCTTATTCTCAGACTAAACTCAATGAGGAAGGACTAATATGACCTGAATGTCCTGCACTTCTGAACAGAACGCTGTCTCTCCATGCCTTGTTAAGGGACAATGTTTGTTTTGTTTCACAGAGTTCTGAGAGGGGAGGCTGAGAGAGGGTGGAAGGGGACGGGGGGTCCGTGAGAGATTCAACACAGTTGCTGTGGCAACTAGTTTTGGCCCCTTGAGTACACTAACATACAAATCAGGGTCTGGACTGAGGTCCTGGGCACAAAAAAAAACAATGCAACCGGAGCTGTGGACCACCACGAATAGAGAACAGGAAACACTAGTGATTTTCATTCTGATTCACTAAATCATGATGCCAGTTTAAGGATGGCAAAAAAAAGTTTTCCATTGCATTTTTTGTCTTACTTGTGTATTCAAGGCACATGGAAAAAACAAGAGTAGGTACTGCAATGACTCCCGGAGAGCCCACATTTCCCAGCTTTTCGATCTTAACCCTTTTTTCACCCTTCATGGTATGTGCCAAGCTTCTGATAGACTGAAACTCAGTCCCCATCGACTATGACAACTATGAGAAACCAAATACAAAACAGAAACAAGGCTAAAAAGAAAAAAATATATTTTATTTTATTGGATTTATTGAAATTTATCAGGTTCCCTTAATTTTCAGTAAAGTTATTAAAGTTTTGCTAACTGCACTACATTCACAGAACAGCAATAGCAGTTTAAGGAAAACAAATCTTGTTTCATTACTTTCTTCGTGTAAACAGAAAAGATAAATTCTCCAAAACTATGTGGAATCCTATTTATTAGAATAAACAGTCATCAACGAGACAAGCCCACGCAATGCCCAATTAGGTTTTATAAGCATCAACCACGCCCTCCAGCGGTCACAGATACTCTTGCATCCCCACAAATGTAGCTTACTGGAGGACCAAACCTGCAAAAATGACAAATAAATAACTTTGTATAATAAATAACAAAACCTTTGGAATTTTTTACATGATACATCAATTCCAGTTAAATATAGTCATTCATTTCTGTATTGTCCCTTTAATTAATTATTTTTTTAGGATCACATATACATACATACAGTGAGTACGGAAAGTATTCAGACCTCCTTAAATTTTCACTTTTTGTTATATTGCAGTCATTTGCTAAAATAATTTAAGTTCATTTTTTTCTCATTTAATGTACACACAGTGATCTTTGGGTTCTTCTTTACCTCTCTCACCAAGGCTTTTCTCAGTTTGGACGGACGGCCAGCTCTAGGAAGGGTTCTGGTCATCGCAAACATCTTCCATTTAAGGATAATGGAGTCACTGTGCTCTTTGGAACCTTAAGTGCAGCAGAAATTATTTTGTATCCTTAGCCAGATCACAATTCTGTCTCTGAGCTCGTCAGGCAGTTCCTTTGACCTCATGATTCTCATTTGCTCTGACATGTACACGTCTGTACATTAATGATTAAAAAAAATTACTTAAATGATTTTGCTTCTGATTTAAGGGGGTCTCAATACTTTCTTTACCCACTATACAGGCACACACACTCATTTAAATATTTTGTCCTGTATAATCAGGTCAGACACACACACACACAAAAAAACTCTAGAAACACTAATCCAGTTTCGATAAGATTTACTTTCACAACTGTTTACAGACTTGAAGAACAAGATTTAGACTTGACGTCACACTTATTTTACAGAAAGGAAATAAAAACAAAATTCAAACAAAAAAAAACTATTCAAATGGGGAGAAAACAGAAATGGTTCACTTCTTCCGCAGTGACAAAAACAAACTATAATAGCACAGAGATATTACAGTCAAAAAGCACTGAGGTTTCTACAATTGTCTTATCAAAACATTCACATTAGAACTGAACACTTCTCCTGGTCAGCAAAAGCAATACAGATGTCACTGTGTCAAAGCAGATCCAGATCAAATTCAGACCCGATAGCTTTAGTCCAGTTCAGTAAGTGGTCGCCAGATCAACATGACAAACAACCAAAGATGAACTCAAGGGCCCGTATCTTTATATACATGGGTCTAGTTATGCACAATAGTTGTCATTTTGAACAACTGTGTTTGTGAGACTTAACCCTGTAGTGGATTCATCAGAAGTCTCAGTTTTGTTAGTACTAGAAAAAACTAAAAACTAGATTTCACGACAGCACATATTCCCAAACTGACATTCTCATTTAATTGATCAAAGAGGCCTATATTTGAACTTCAGAATGTTTTATTATTATTATTTCTTGGCAATATGGTAGAATACCAACAGCTAAATTAAATAATATTTGGTCAATCAGGGGAATTTGGTATAAAGCATTTGTGGTCAAATACAGTGGCTAAGTATTTGCAGACTCCTAAAAAAATTATTATTAGTCAGTGTTTTGTATATTTCTGGAATGTCAGTCAATGTAAAAATGTGATGTTAAGATTAATACTAGCAGACGATGCTTTTGCTTTACCTGAACATACACAAACAGATGAATTTATTTAAAAGATCTATAATATATATTTATATATATTATATATAATATATTTGAAAAATACAAATGCATGTATGGTCTGCTAAAACGTCTCAAGGGTCAGAAATTCAACAGGGTGTCTTCTTTTCCATACAGTTCCTTCCTAAAGATCCGTAAAGCTTTATTTCATAGATGTACTGTAGTGATCAATGATGATCTAGGAAAATTTTCTTTTCCAGTGTCACTTCCTGGCTTTGGCAGAGTTTAGGTTGGCGATTTTATCAGTGTTTAAGGCCTGACCGTGAAGATCAGCTGTCTGTGTGTGTCTGCCAAGCATGACAATGGAGAAGATACTGCAGCTAATCTACAGATGCATTTAATTGGCCATTGTAGCCCATTTAAAAACATTCAAGAACTGCATTTCTACGCAGCTCTGTCCCTGATAAAAATTTACAAACGGGTTCAAGGTTAAAAACATGAATTCAAAATCAGTTATGCAATATCATTTTATGTAGATGCTTTTAAAATCTAGAAATCTTTAAACACCTTTTAAAATGTCAGCTTTCCTGGTATCTCATATTTATTTATTAATGGATTTTCTGAGTAAACACTAATACATTGAACTGGCAAAGAATGAAACACTAATATATAAAATATACCTGTATACATTTTTCTGTTTACAAAAAGTGGCACGTACACCACTCTATGGAGAATCAGTGAAATTGTACAATCAGAAAATGTACAAAAGTGTTGTGTGATATACAACACCTCACCATGGCTGGTGCTGGTGCCAACCAAACTGTAAAAATCCTCAAAAGATCCTAGCTGCAATGAGTGTACAGTGAGGCTCAGATTTATCATGCTTGGTAAAAGCTGATAAATATATCTTGCTTGGTATGGTTCACTTGACATTAAATAAAACCAGAAACTGTGGGCAAAAGAGAAAGATCATGGCTGTATGTGAACTGAATTTTTTTTTCTAAATTCTCAGTTCATATTTATATCAACTGAATGTGTTAGAAAAAAGAAAAAGGGAAAAAAAAAGAGATGGGGGGGAAAAACCTAAAAATAAAATAAATCTCCAAACATGAGTTGTTTAAAGGAAACCAGATTTAAAGTCAGTTCACTTGTCTTCAATCTGTTCTGCTCAGTATGATGATATGTCCATCTAACTTTTCTGGAAAAAACAGAAAGAAGTCAATCTTCAACACAATGTATGATTTCATTAGTTTTATGCAAGGATTGAAACAAGTTATATTTACCAAACTCGAATGGTTCCCGTTTGTAGAATGAACTGATGTGACCTCTGCAATTTGCCGTTGTAACTTGTGAGAGGTAGAGAGAGTGTCATCATCACCATCAAGATCTCGTTCCGACTCTCGCTCCCTCTTACCTGTCACGCTTCCTCCTGAGTGCAGCAGGTGTCCTGCTGAACACCAGGATTATATAAATACACTTCCTCAATAAAGCTTTGGATATGTTGTGTTTATCTGTATGTAACATGCACTGCACATTTCCGTGTCTGTTACCTGAATGCTGTGGACCTGCCGTGTCATGTGAGACATTACATTTGTAAAGACGACTGCTGTTTCCCGTGTCGGGCATGTGGTGGTATCCTGGAAAAAAACAGCATGAGAAAGCACATCTTATGCTGAAAATTTTGAAATGAACAAGCATTTACTCCAGTAAATTTGTGTTAAAGTGTGTAGAAGTGTTAAAGTGTGAAAGGTGACACCTAATTGCTGCTGCTGCTGCTGTTGAATTCCACTTGGTCTCTGATGCTCTTCACTGTCAAAGTTAAGCAGAATGCTTCCACTCCTGTTACCACTGGAACCGGCTGATACAGCTGGTGCTTTTAGGATGTCAAAATTGTCAATTTATGTCACATCAGTATATACATGACATGCAAAAAACGACAAACAAACACAACTTGTTAGGTAAACTGTAAAACATTGCCTGGTTTTTATTACTATACATTGTCGCTATGATTTTAGCTAAATTAAAACGCCATTATTTAATTAAAATAATTAAAAATTTAATTAAAAATGCTATTTTTATTCTCTTCGCACACAAAAAGTATTCTTGCAGCTTTATAAAATTATGGTTGAACCACTGATGTCACACAATCTATTTCAGCAATGTGATAGTTGTGCTGTTGTCTATGCAAGGATCGTTTTGGAAGAACTATCCCTTCAAAAATGTAATTGTTTTTAAATGAGTCAAAAGGTTGACCTTTATTCATTAGTCTTCTTAAAACATTCAAGAAAAAAATGCTGCTATACTTAAAGTAATAGAAATCGGCAATATTAAATATTAAGGGGGGAAAAAAAATTCTATTCACTTGGTGTATTGGTCCCAGACTGCTGTTCCCCTGGGGAGTACGCCATCCCATTCCCATTCCCATTGTGTGTGGATGGTACAGAGGCCAGAAGTCCTGGTAAAATAGAATGTAGAATTATCTTCTACTGCTGCAATCTACCATTTAAGCATTTGCTAGAAACTCCTTATCAACTAAACGCAAGGCTTTTTTACACCTCTAAACATGATTGCATGCGAGCTAAATAGTTGCTTGCTAAAAAAGTCTGAATTTCTTGCCAAGTCCTCTGTAGCGTGAAAGCTGTTGGTAGATCTGCTTCATCCTCTCAATGTTAAGGCGGCTCGCTTCAGCGTGGTTCACCATGGGTTTGGGGTAATGGACACCAATGATGCACTTTGCAGCGGCCTGCACAGAGTCTGGGGCGTTCCATGGGTCGTAGATATATTTGGCAGGGAAACCTCGGAGAATAGGTAAATATCGTCTGAAAAAACAAAGAGAGATTAAACCACAATCTCATCATAAACACGAGGAAGGTTATGCGAAATGGTTATTGAGTTCCCATGTTTGAAAGAGCAGGTACAATAAGAACGACACAGTTTCTTGGATTACAGCAAGCAGCTTGTGTTAGTGATTAATTTACTCACATTTAACTGTGCAATATCATAATTGTGAATGGATACTGTAGATATACAGTCAGCACACCACCATAACAACAACAAAATAATAAATGCAAAAGAACTGAAAAATTAAAGGGCTATTGAAATCTGGACTTGCGTCTCTCCTCCAGGTCCCAGGGACAGAAAAGGCCACCTACCTAAGGTGCTCCACCTTACCAGAGCGTGGGGACGGAGGGCTGCAGGAGGCACGGCTCGCAGACAGGCGTACGCAGTTTAAACAGGACAACAGGTCCCGCCTGTGCTGAGACACTACGGAGATTCCTACTACAACACGCATTAGAAAGAAGAGGCAGTGACCAGGCCCTCCCATTCCCTCCAGATCCAATGACACAGCACCCTCCCACAACCCCATCCCACCTGCTTCAACAAATCGAATCTCAGGGCTGAGTGAGAGGTTCAGGTTCGCTCCCTGCCCCTCGCACTGCCACTGATCGCTTTTAAGACGACAGTGATCCCAAGCCAAGGCAGAGAAACCTGCTAGCCGCCAAAGGAGAAACGCAGTATACTGTCCTCTGCTGCTGGGTGGCCCCCTCGTTTTGCCAAAAGAGACCAGAACCCTTTTGCCAGGAACAGTCACATCCTGCCTGAACAAGCCAATGGCCAGAAACACGTTACACTTACAGAAGCAGATCTGAGAAATTACAAGGTGACTTACAAACCGTGAGTGACTTTGCTGTGGACAGGGTTACGCTGAAGGCCATGGACGGTTCTCTTGCACAGGCAGGGCTGCATTCAATGCCTAGAGGACCGCTAAACATTTCAAAAAGAGTCTGATAAGGAGGAGTTGTCCAGAGCTAGACAGAAGTCATTGGGCTCTGGCTTTGGGCCCCACCTCCCATCATGCTCTCTGGGGAATGCAATGTAGCTCTCTATGCATTGAAAACAGGCCAGGCTTCGTATGTATTTCCCTACCAAGCGGTTAAAATCCCTTTTGATGAAACGAGATGCTACCAAGCTAAAGAACAGGCTACTGCATTTCCCGCTGATAAAGCTTCGAGCTTCAACCACATTCACAGCTAACAGGTTTCCAAATGCTTTGGCTAAGAATGGCTTTTGTCTTAAAAGCAATCAACCACAATTCACAAAGGGGAAAGGGAAAGCTAAACTTTTCACCCAATCCGTGAGACGATCACACAGAGTCACAAAAAGCATTGGGCTATGTATATGAGCTATGGCAAATATGAAGACAGCAATTTACAAGCAGACATCTGTTCCTTTAAGGGGCCTATGATGAGAACAATGTGTTAGAATACCAAAATTCTGGAACTGGAAAGCCTTAGATGGAAAAGTTAAAACACACATAGACTACTTGCTTTCTTGACTAATTCATGTCTAGACCTGAAACCTTTCTGTAAATATGTAAATAAAAACTAAACTAACTGCCATGTAGTACAATTAAGGTTATGTCTAAAATCCTCATGAATGTATGAATTGCCCTTCTAAATGGCTAAAAATTATTTACAATCCTCTAATAAAATTACTTTAACAAATGTTTTCTCATTCTATTAAACTATCCTTCTGTGTTGGTATCTTTAATGCATTCTAGCTTTTAAACAAGGACATTTTAGTGAAATCAGGATATTTAAGAATTAGTGTGCATTTTTAGGAACATTACCAACCTAATGAAATCGCCGTTAGGGTCGGTGCGCCTGCCGAAACCCACTGGACAGTAGCAATGAAAGAACTGTTGAAAGAAAGAGCTACAGGAGAGCCACATCCAGCTGCCTGCATTTACACTCCAGTCAGCATCCAATAGGAGCTCCTCGAACACCTGTCAATCATGACTACCATTATTCTCCAGCCAGTCAGAGATGGTGGTTATTAAGCAGTCATTTAGACTTACTGAAAACAGACTTTTACACTGTAGTTTTGTAGTCAGAATTCAGTGAAATTCAGTGGAAATAAAACACCTCCACAATTATGACTGATAAAAAGTATTTGTCATTACTTGTGTGACCCAAACCCTCTTTAAGGTCTTTAAACTAAAATATATCCATCCATCATATTTTTATATTCTGTTATAACAGAGGTCAGCAACTTTTCTGACATTTCTCACCCTTCAGAAATTCATATACAACCCTAATCAACATCCTCTTCATGCATTTAAAGTACTGCTCTGAGAAAACCAAAAAAAACCCAGCTGCAACACAGCCATTAGCATGAGTGGTACTGTGCAACTCTACTGACCCACGCACGGCAAACTTATGAAAGTGCAGGACAGATCAACCTGTTTTAACTCAAAATGGTGTGGCTGCAACTAGTATCACTGGAATGGGTTGCACATGTAAGTGGCTATTCATCTGTAACGTTGCAAGTAGTTTGTTATTCAAAATTGACAACATTTTGTAATATAGTGTTTTAATCTTTTTTCAGTTTAATTCCCTTATAATCTCCTAGAACCCCAGTTTTAAAATCTCTGATCTATAAAATAAAAAAAGAAAAACATTATCTTCCACGTAAAAGAGATGCACCTTCATGCCCTCTTCCCAACTGATCCACAGGTCTCCACGAGTGAGAAAACAAGCGACAGCATGACGGGCCAAGTGGTGGATCCAGCCCTCCTGCCTCAGCTGGGTCATAATGGCATCAATCCATGGAAAACCTGTCTTAGCTTCAGCCCATTTGGCCAAAGCCTCTGGGTTCTTGTCCCAAGGGATGCGTACACAAATTGGGTTGCCTTCCATCTTATCAAATCGTGGGTTGGTGGTGGCAGCAGTGTAGAAAAATTCCCTCCACAGCAGCTGACCGTAGAGGGAAAGTGGAGGAGTGCTATTTTTCTTTACCTGCAAGGAATAATGTACACAAATCTAGATATTACATTTGTTTATACGTTAACAAATAGCTAATATATAGACCCTTTTAGCCAATTTTCCAGCAAACTGTAAAATTATATAACATGCGAAATATAGCATTAATGCCCACCCTAATGAAACATTGTTATAAAAATGTGAAAGACTCAAATATACTTGGTTTATAAATGGATAGTGTAGAGTCATGTCCCTACCTTCCTGTAGAGGTCTGTAAGTTTGAAATAGAAGAGGCGGCAGGAGAGGCAGCCGAAACGGAGGTAGGGACTCAGACCAGTTGGACTGGCTAGCAAAGAGTTGGCATTCATTCTGGGTCTTTCAAAATTTGCGACCCAAGCCTGCAAAAACATTCAGGATGGAAAAGGTCAAGTGTAGTCTCATTTTATGCAGTACATGCTGGATTTCAATTTTACAATTTTTAATTTTCAGTCTGTCCTTTTATTTTTTTATACTTCTTTTAAATATTGCTATCGTAACTGCAAAAGTGAACCAACAACTGCATAGCGCATGAAAATCATGACGTATTTGTTTTGTTTTTTTAACACCTCGAGGCATATGGCCACAGGTAATCTGAGTTTGAGACCACTGATCTGCATCTATATATGATCACACCTTTCGCTCCAGATGCCTTTCAATCCTTGTTAAAGCCTCTGTTTCACCTCCTGGCCAGACGGCAGAAGGTAGTCCCTCGATGTCAAATCCTGAGCCGAGATAATGTAGGTTAAAATAACAATGCTAATCTTGCATAACTTGGTAGGTTCTTGTATTGCAGTTTACGAAACTCATGTATTTGTTTTAGGTCACAGGAAACGGATAGAGATGTTATCATTCAGGTTAAGTTTACTTCATTTTAACATCACTTACTCAATCCCAAGTGTTGAACAAAAAAGAAGACATTTTGAATAATGGTAACCAAATAGCTGCTAGTAGCCATTGACTTCCATAGTATGGAATAAAATGATTGCTACTGATTCTTCAGCATATTTTCTTTGGTTCAGCACAAGAAAAGTAAATTCATACAGCTTTGGTACAACCTGAGGCAGTAAATTATGAAAAAAAAAAGAAAAGAAATCAGCTCACCTAGTTCTTCCAGCGAGGGCACACCATATTTGTCCCCGTGGTCTTCAGAGACAGGTGTGACGCAGCAGCCCATAATAGTGTTGGAGAGGGTTTCCACTGGCATCTCTGGTGGGTCCATTCGGCTGATCAGAGTCTGGAACCGCTTGTAAGTGAGGGGAGGCTGACCACCATTTAGTTCAATGATCCTAAAATGAAGAGGAAAGTAAAGTGTTAGTGTTTGCTTCCCACATACACTTCACAAGCTTTAAAACTCTTATTTGAGATAGTAATGAGACCTAGTGATTCCTAGTTGTTCTTTCAAGAACTTAATGTAAAGAAAAACAAAACTAATGTTTAACAGTTAAAATTTAGGGAAATGAGCTCATACTTATCAAGGTTGTACAGGGTGTGTGAGATATTGACTATGACTTCAACCCCAGCCTCCATCGCAAGCTTTTTAATAGCTGCATCCCTCTCCTTTCCAAACGGTTCTGAGTCATACTCAAAGGTCAACCTAGATATTTTCCATTCCTGCAGGAAAAGATCACAAACACTAGACAGTTACTCAAAACCGCCAATGCAGTGGATTAAACTGAATTGTAATGTGTGGCTTCCAGAATGACATTGAATTAGACAAATCAATAAAATTCTTCACCATACTCACCATATTAGAGATAATATGGTGAATATGAGAGATATTTTAAACAATTCTACCTTGAAAAGGCGTGGAAAAACATTGGCTGGTTGTCCTCGGATGACAAAAAGGCGGGAATTGAGTTTTCTTAGATTGGAATCAAGATCATCCAGGCACTGCAGGAGAAATCTGTCAGGAATAAATGTTAAATTTAACATTAAGTGTTATTAAATATAATTGTGCAGTAAAAAAAAGCAAGTTTAAGTCTAGTTAAACATATCTAAAAATACAACAAAAGGTGAAGTCTAAACATTTAGACAGATAAAATTGAGCAATAGAGATAAAATGACCAATCCTGATAAAGGAACTACTGCCATCCACCACTTTATCAGAAAACTTATCAGAAGAGTTCTGCAAAGAGTCAAATATACCAATAAGCAAATTTCTTTATAAAGCATATCATTTTACATTTTAAGAATGTCTACACTGTCTCAGATTCCAAAATACAGTGAACAATTTAGAGATGGTAGAGATTAGTTTAGAGATCAAGATGGTACTGGGATGTCCTGATTTAACTTGACCAGGTACATGGCCTGAAAAGTTTGAGAACTACTGATCTAAAGCAAAGCCCTGAGGCTTTACATGTTCTGCAAGCTGTCCCTCAAACCTACAGATGCCCTGAGTTTCCATTCACAAATCTGTTCATTCATGACCCGTTTAAAACATTAGGAGCTTAACTGCTATTTCCTCTCTACACATCTGCCTTACCAGCTGAAGGCATTTTAAGAACTGCAGCCTTTACAGCAAAATACTGCTGCATGAATAAATCAGCATATGAGACTTGTTGAATTTCAATAAAGAGGTTAGAGCATTTTTTCAAGTGAACACCAAGATTTTATCTTTATTTTATTTTAAATGATTAAAAATATGTACCTTTTTACATAAAGGAGTATATTTTGTCACCGTTGCATTAAAGAAAGTGATGACGTTTTAACTTCAGAGTACTTTTAATTTTTTCCTCCTGGCATTCAGACACGTTCTCTGTAAAAGCATAACCCTTTGTACCAGATTAGTAACTATGAGAATAACACCCACCCAATTTTGCATATAAAATATGAGCAAAGAACAGACAAATCAGAAGTTTCCAACAGACTCATTGTCACGCTAGGCTTCCTGTATGGAGCATTTTGCTCTTTCATTAATGAGGTTATAGTATTTATCTAAAAGGCCCGTCCGACCTTCTACCTGTGTCTGTTATTTGGGCCTACAGTACTGACTGAGCCCAAAGTCAGACTGTCTGCTACCAAAGCCCCGATTAGAGACCAGACAGGGACAAAGCTCCCTATGCTCCAGATACTGGCTGACCGGTCGACACACTCTTACACATAACTGCATAAACTCCACCAGCACACAAATATAAACACACACCGTCACCTCCATTCATGAAATCGAACGAGACCGAACACAAAAACTAATAGCTACTAGAGAAACTCCAACCTAATTTTCAGAACTCTGCCCTGTTATACATTATTCCTTATGTAACTGGCCTGGCCTGGATTTGCAGTGCGCATGGTCTCCACCACTGGAGGGCATAAAATTAGCCCAGTGACCTCTTTTCAACCACAACAACACTCTCTCAGCACCTAGACTGAGAAAAAAAGCACACTTATCCTTGTATTCCCTGTACAATGGATCACGTGCAACAATAAAAGGTTCAGTCTATTAAAAAAAAGTCTAGACTTTAATTTTTTGTCATGACAACTAGTGAGAAACTATCCATCCAGCATCTAGGAAACCAAGATAACAAGTTATAGCGTACAGCTCATGTTATCAGTTGCTACACAAAATGGATAACTAACCAGGTACATGTGTCTCATCGGTTAAGGTAGACAAAGTGCTGAAGTTCAGCAAAAGCAAACAAATTAGGCATGTTTCACACACTCCGCAAAGAGTAACATTCCTGTACCTGTAAATGTATACTTTATATACAGCTGAAAAGTCATACAGTAAAAGTGTAACACAAGGCTAATATCCTGATTTGGTGCACAATATATTTCTTATCATCATCAATGAAGAAAATTAGGAGATTGACTTGGCCATTGCATCATGTTTTACAGATGATGTTGTATGCTTTGGATCATGAGCTGGTTTAAGCCTTCTCCATACTTTTTTCTTCCCATCGTTCTGGTATAGGTTGATCTTAATTTCAGCCATCCAATATATTTAGACAAAGTCTAATCTGGCCTTGTTTGCACTTTCTGCTGAACATTCTGTATTTGCGCTGGTAAGTCTTCTCTTGATTGCAGACTTTCACAGTGACACACATACCTCCTGGAGAGTGTTCTTCTTCTCTTGGCTGAATGTTGTGAACAGGTTTTTTTCTCAGAATGTACCGAACTGTTGATTTGGCTTTTCCAGAACTTTTACTTGCTTAGTTGATGTAGAAATAATCATGAAATAGTCCACACCTGTCCATGAAACAGCTTTCAAGGCAATTGTCCAAATACTTTAGGTCCCTTAAAAAATGGACGAGGTACATTATAAAGAGCTTAACCTTTTCTCCAATTGTGTTGTGAATTAAAGAGTAAGTGCTTCAAGCCCGTATTCATTATACAACTCCAATTTCAATATGTTTTGGTCAGCAGCTATAATAATAAAAATTGTGCCTGTGTCCGAATATTTATGAACCAAAATGGCCACACAATGTAGTGACTGGTAATGACGTCACATACATTTTTTGAGATTATGCACTGACAGTAACAGGTCTCTTTTGAGGATGTAATTATGTAGTGTGGTGTGCATGACAGCAGTGGAGACAAAGAATCCTAACAGCAGCTTACTCATTTACAGCCCTATTTATAAAAGCGATTTAGAGCAGACAACATAGCGTGACCTGCAACCTCCCTGCATTAAAGTACCTAAACTTGGTGCTCAACAGGTGTTTTAAGTAAGATTGCAGAGGCCATCTGAACACCGCAGCTGACAATGACAAATCCAGTCACAGGTGCTTCATCATTTAATCTGGGTAATTAGCTCTCTTTAACATTCAGTCAGATCACACTGTATCCATTCAGCAGGAGGAGAGTTGAATGACAAGTGTAACCAGACTGCCTGATTGTCTTCTGAGAGCGAAGCATCTGCTGTTCTGCGACTTGGCCTACTTTCCTCTTGACTGACTATTATGGCACAGGATCGATCTGCATACATGACCATGTGGTCAGATTACTTCATGTGTGGGTATTCACTGGTTTAAAATAGAAACGCAAAAACATATCTGATTCTTAGTGCTTATATATCCCATTGTAATGAAAATCTCAGACCCTTTTAGTGAAAGCAACTAAAATATAGAGTGTTTCGTAATTTTAACTGCTACCAAGAACAGCAAATACCCAGTTATACACAATATGCGTTCTACAAAATTTAAGAAACACTGAAATCATAACATGATATTTCTACATCTATAAAAATGCAGATGCCTTAGCTGATAAAAAGACTGCAGCTTTATGACCACTGCAGGCACTGTAACTGTAAAATGATGCAAAACATTTACAATATTGCAATTTAAAGCTTTTAACCTTTATTAAAGCAACATATCGTGACTTTGCCCTGTCTTATTTTACCGTTGGAACAACTGCAATAGTATATTCAAAAGACTACTTATGTCGTCATCAAATTGTGTCAACTCGTATTACAGGTTTACACAACAATAGGGTTCATTTTCATTGGAACAGGATGTACACATATAAAAACGCTGATTTTTTTTAACAGCATGGCCTCAATATCAGTTTATGACCCCCATTCAAATGTAAACAACATAAAGTGACATAAGATTTGGCGATCAGTTGCAGTTGTAATATATGTCGAGGCTTTTCAAGTTGCATAATGTTAGTTGTGTACTAAATATTTACTGTGTTTGTACTATTCAGAGGTCCTAAAGGCAATGCATATGATGGCTCAATGCATATTTTTTTCATACGCTCATTTTAGCATACTCATAACTAACATAGATTTGCTTGATGAAAGCCATCATATGCTTTCTTATATTGCTAAAACAACTGCACTCACCTCCACCTGTTGACCCCAAGGTTGGACGACCCAGCGAACCAGGGATCCAGGAAGTAGACACATCGAACAGTGTCTGCCCCACGTACTGCCTCCTGAAGAGCAGGGTTGTCATGGAGACGGAGGCCCTTCCGGAACCAGTGGATGGAATTTGGGGCCATGTTCACTGAGTCACCCTTTAAAATAAATAAATAAATAAAATCATAAGGACAAATACATTCATTCTAGAGGCTGCTGATCATTGGACAAGATTTCACAGTTTTCGTATGTTCTCAACATAATAAAAAATTAAATTAAAAACATAAAAACATCCTAAACACTTCGAAAATAACAACCTCTTTAAAAGTTGAGGACCATCTCCAGCACATTATTACCCTATAACAGAAATGATATTACATTAAGGCTGTGAGACTTTTCCATTCTTATTTTACAGACATTGGCATCAAAACATCCTACACTGAGGCACTAAAAATGGGTTACCATTTTTAACTTTTGCTAAGAGACCATTTGGTATAGTCTTTTTTCTCTGTTTCCTCTTCATGGCTGAGGAATCCTCCAAATCTGGACATAAAACCTGTCCTTCTGAGCAGTCATTCTGTGACATTAATTTCTTGGCTTTTCCTCAGAATGTGTGACGTCTATACTGGACTGAATAACTCTGTCATGTGTGTCAATGCAATAAATAAATGTCTCTTGTGAGTGCTGTGACAATCATAGAAACCTACCTGTCAATCATGAACATATCTTCGAAACCTGTTTAAAACAACCATCATACACAAATGCAAAGAAAGTGGTCTGAAGGATTTATCTTGATTTATCTATATGCAAGGTCAAGCCGCTGTCTCTGAAGCAACTTATCGGTTGTCTGTGCCCTGGGAATTACAGCAGGCCACTTTGGGATTGGTCCTGCATTTGCACAAAATTGTTAAAGGTCCCTTATCACTAGTTTCCAAATAATAAACTAACCAACAAACCCACATTAATAATATCTGGGAGTATAGAAACTAAAGAACTAAACTAAAGAACATTAAAGTAAAACGTGCTGGACAACAACAGGACAACTGTACCACTTCATTTCCATCCAATATCAGTTATCACACATTAACTAAAAAGCATGTCCTAAACACTATAAGACTTTTGTCAAAAGTAAAAAAAAAAATGGCTATTTTGCTTCCATAACATTAATGGATAGAAACAAAATCCAAAATACACATATTGAACGTTTATTACAGATTTATCTGTTTGTGCCTGTAGATTTCTAAGACACACGTTTAAAGGGTGACTTCTCAAACGTATTTTCTCTTATGCACTGAGCCAGAAATCTCTACTTGAGTTGCACTTATACGTACACTGAGTTTATATTCTCAACGCTTTTAGACTAGGGTTTGTTTGTACATAATTCTACAGATTTATATAACATTATATTTCTAAAAATGTCCTGCTTTGCTTTTGCGAGGAGAAATTCAGTAAGATAGTTTGTGCTTGATAAAAGAAATAATGTAGAACTTATTTAAACAAAACATTTTAGAAAAC
This sequence comes from Enteromius afrohamiltoni, assembly GCA_034779775.1. Taxonomy (NCBI): domain Eukaryota; kingdom Metazoa; phylum Chordata; class Actinopteri; order Cypriniformes; family Cyprinidae; genus Enteromius; species Enteromius afrohamiltoni. The sequence goes on along the minus strand of JAUYWG010000258.1, from coordinate 1,443,155 downwards.
GTGTTATTCCACTATTTGTACTACTATGTAATATACTAGTCTTACAGTTCTATGCATGTAGTAGTTAAAACGTACCCCATTAACCTGATATCTTGTCTAAAAAAAATTATTTAAAAAGATAATTTTACCTGATGCTGTACTGCAAATGTGACATGCCTATTCAGGATGGACTATCAAAAGTACAAAATCAGAAAAGGAAAGAAAAAAATAAAGACTACCAACTGTACCTACAAACGATCCCAAAAAGGATGCAGTGGGTAGTAAAGGTAGGTCAGATTTTCATAATTGTACTCAAATTGCGTACAATTAAAGACTGGTACATCTAATTAGTTAAGAATAAATAAATGCATAATAAACAAAAAACGGCCATAAATCGTTTGTTTTACACTAAAATACATTTTACAGTGGCATGCGACATTAGTCCACAGACGCACTAAAAGCATCCTGCAGCAGAAATTAGGTCAGTTCCAAGTAGGTGAAACTGGCAGAACATTGTAGTTAAACTTCATGTATACATTTTGGGTCTCCGCTACGGTTCTTAAAACAAAAATGCGATATTCAAAAGAGCAACACAGACACAAATAGAAAGAAAACGTTTGGAAAAACTTCAATAGGAAAACAAATGTTGGAAATTGGGTCACCGGCGCACGTTATGTAACGCGTTTTTTAACAAGGCAATGAGAAGCCTATAAGAACAAAAATACGCGGATTAAACGCATTACCTTTAACCGTTATGTCAGTCCCGAAGACAGGATCATCTCTTCCCACGATATAGAGAGATTCTCACAGCTGAGAAACTATACTGTTCCCCAATTCGACTTCACGAGACGCTCGCGCCCCGAGCCTGCTCTGTTTGGCTCTGCTCCTGTGTCTGTTCGGTGAGACTCTCTCAATGTGGATTTCCTAGTGAGCGCAAGGACGCTTCTGATTGGTCGAGACGAGGTCACGTGGTACGCGGAAGCTCACGTTTGGGAAGCATGGAATAAAGAGAGAAGTGGTTGAGCTGATGATGAGGATGAATTAACCTTCGTTTACGGATTTGATAAGTTTGAAATGTCAAAAATATGAATTAGATCGAATAAAGGAAAGTATTATATATTGCAGACTGCTTTGAAATGTCAGCACCATCTTCAAAGGAAATTATTTAAAATACATAAATCATTTATTCTCCTCAAGCAGGTTATATTAGCATCTGGCATCTAAAGACAGAACAAAGTGACTACTACATGAACTTCATGTGTTTTGTAAAAAGAAATGACAAATTTGTCAACAGTGTCAAAACCAAGATTTTCTGCCTGATGGTGGTGACAGGCCATTGAGGGAGTTGACATTTAATGTTCATCATTAGATCTCGTCATCAGATATAATAATAATAATGATATAATGTTTAATTATAGCCTATTAAATAACGGAATATTTCTAATAATATATTTTGTGGATTGATAGTCAACACTTGTACATCAGTTAGGGTTAAGGTAACATATAATTCAGGGGAAATAAGGCTGAGGGAACACAAAACAAAAAATCTGAACATTTTGATAATATTTCTTTATCATAGTCATAATGTGTCTGCTAACATGAGAATGGTTTTTGAAATGTAAACAACACCATTAAAGATTGTAGATCATATTAAAATTACATTACAAAGGTAAAAAGCAGATATTGATTAAAAAAAAAAGAGAAAAGTTGGGAGGTTGCATCAAAACATAGCTCAGAGGCTTAGTACCTACAAGATACATAAATTACTTTTTATTTGAGTACCAGTTTCTTATTTTTTCAATGTTGCACCCTGTTTTGTCCCACTTCTCAAGAATCAGTGAAATGATGTTTGGTATTCTTTACACCTTTATATAGGTATTGCCTTTCTAATGTGTATTCATACAAATATACAAACAGAAAAAGGTCATTTTGCAGCATTTCCATGGGTTCTAGAAATCTCTACTATTGCCTTGAAAACACTTGGTCTCACCCAACTGCAAAATCTTTTTCTGCAAAATGTACTACATGTGCTTTTATATGGTGTAAAGACTTCTTTTGTGCAATCTTACAGGTCAGAGTTACACAGGGTGTCATGACTTTGGCGGGTGCACCATCATCATCATCTTCTCATCATTTCTTAAAAAATTGCTTTTCTTTGGGGTGTCATGCACCTAGTTTTTTAAAGGCACACCTGTTACTGCTCTTACACCTTTTCAAAAGACTGTCATGGTGTCATTGTATGATTTTTAATACAGTTTTTTGATAATAGACCAAGCGATATTACATCTTACTCAAAAGTCTTGAGGAGGCATCTAAGACATCACTGATTGCTTAATGTCTCCTGCTGAAGTTTTGGTGATTATTTGATTTTTTTCTTTTTTTTTTGAGATAGCAACTGGGATGTCCAGATATGTAAATATATTATACTCTTTCCCTAATAGGTTACTTTAATTTAATCTCTAATATTCTCTTTAGACTTATTTTGAGCTGTTTTTAAGATTATAATGATTTCAGTGAGGCTTTCTCTGGAGATGTCATTTGTTTAGTGACTGTCGTAAGGAGGGCTGATTTGTGAGACACCTGCATCCTTAGTACAAGAGGTAGATTAATCTCTTGTATGGCCACACAACAGGTCCACAGTTTCTTGCTATTCTTTTAATCTGCCACACTTTTAGCTTTGTGGATAACAGACCAAAGCAGAAACAGCTTTCCTGTCTAATTGTTCAGTGCCATAGAGTCATAATTTTATTTTGGAAATACAAACAATTTACCCTCTGTTTCACAGAAAAAGCTTAAGCCTAGTCAGAGACTAAAATGTCAGTTTGAACACTGAGTGATCTGAAAACATGTCAGTGGCTTTGTTTTGTCTCAAGATGCACACCAGTAATGCTTTTCTCTAAAGCATGTTTATAAAACTCACTTAAACTTAAATTGAATTATGGCCTAATCCTGGTTTAGGCTAAGCCCTGTCTATGAAACCGGGCCATTGTTGCTTTTCTAAAAGCTTTAAGGGCCTAAATGTTTGTTGTTATGGATGGAGCTTCTTTTTTATTCTGTTTTATTTTTAGAAGGCTATCTGAAGTCTAAGAAAGCATATTATACAAGCCTTTATGTCTGATAACTTGTGTCTTTTTTTTTTTTTTAGAAAATTCACAATCATACAGTACACGCAACCGTATGCACACACACAAGTAGTGCACTAGTTTCATATACTTATGCCTAATCTAAACATTGAACTTTTTGTGCTCATGATGATTAAAAACACAATTAAAATCTGACTTCATAATTCCTTGTTTTTTCCTTTATTTTCAATTTACATTAATTAAAATCGTAACAAAACCAGAACCAAAAAGAGAGAACAAACAAAAAAAGACCAAGATCATAATAATATTAATTATAACAAAAATATACACACCCTCACACACACACACACATCCTGTTCAGCGATACGGCGAGCCTTTGGGAGCAAAATTTCCGGCATTGCCAAAAGAGTCCCTCTGTCTTTTGATCATCCCGCATAGTTCCGCACCCTCTGAGCAGGCTGTGTGTGTTGAATGAGGCTAGTTAGGGAGTGGGATGGTCTGGGAATTGTGGGAAATACTGACTGATAGATCAATACTAATAGCACCTTCTGAAGATGGACCGAGCCGTGCCGGGGGGGTCTTCCTAACGCTTCTCGAACCCCAAGCTGCTTTCGTTCTCATCCAGATTTTTACTTTTTCCTGTGTGAGGTAGCTTTTCTTGAAAAATGAAGATCATGCAAATAAACAAAAAATAGAAATGGTTTCCAAATTTATTAGATTTTTTCTTTTTCTGCTGTTATGTTAAGGGACCAAAACTTCGTATTTTGGGCAATCAAAAAAAAAGATTTACACAAAACAAAACAAAAAAAGAAATGGAACTGCACTTTCCCCAAAATATTGTCGGTGTGTGTAGGCACATGCTCACACATACACAAACACGTATAATTGTGAAAATATATAGATCTGGCTGTATCAGTACAGACTGAATCAAGATTTTTTTGTTACTATACACAGTAAATATTAACTTATTCCCTCCTCAGGTTTAACATTTCACAAAATCTTGCATAATGTGATGTTTTCTTCTGAGTCACAGTCAAGAGGCAGAGGGAAGGGTGAAGTGGGACTGGACATGGCCTTCTTTCTTCTTTAGTGGGAGGGACTACTGTGGTATCCAGCCATGACGCTGTACAGCATCACCCAACCACCCACCCCCTGCAGGATGTGATGACATCAAGCCATGTTTCTGTCTTCTTTTGAATCTCTGAATCTTTTGGTCTGTCCCCCTCTTGGCTCCCGGCAGGAGGAGGTGCTGCACTGAGGGCTTGTGGGAAACATGGCTGGATTTCAGAGGGAGAGACTATTTGGGGCAATCCCATTTAGCGCTGGTTTTCCTGCACACTAAACGTGGACAGCACGACTTTTTGTGTTTTAGAGAAAAAAAACTTTCGTCAATTTTCAGATTTCTTTTCTTTTCTTCCATATTTCGTTACTTGGAGAGTGTATTGCATCCTCACAGTTATTGCTCGTCATTGGTATTTTTCCATGTCTTATTTCATAATCCACATATGTTTTAATTTTTTTACAAGAAGCAGACTGCACCAATGTCCACTCCAAACTCTTGATCTGCTCCTCCGATGTCCATGGGAGCAATGTCCACAATGGGCAGCCTGGATGTCTTCTGAGTTTTGTACTCAATCACAGTCTTGGCCCACTGACCTGTGTGTTTCTGTAAGACAGAAAAAAAAGCCATGTAAGTGCATAAGCATATAAAATATATATAGAAATAAAAATAAGTATTTATGAATAAATATTTTATTATTTTATTTGGGGTAAGTAAGATATGTAATGTTTTTAAAAGAAGTCTTGCAGTTATTTGGAAAAAAAAACAGTAAATTATTGGGAAATATTATTACTATCAATATATTTTATTTTAAAATGGCATTAATTCCTGTGATAGCAAAGCTGAATTTTTCAGCAGTTATTATTTTAGTCTTCAGTGTCACATGATCTTTCAGAAATCATTCTAATATGCTGATTTTGGTGCTCAAGGAACATTATCTTACTATCTAAGTTAAAATCAACTGTGCTGTTTAATATTTTTGTGGAATGTATTGATAAATATGAAGTTCAAAAGAACAGCATTTATTTAAAAAATATAATAAGAATAATATTATAAAATTATGAATGCATTTACTGTCACTTTGTTGTATCCTTGCTGATTAAAAGTATTTATTTGACTTAAAAAGAAATCATACTGACCCCAAACCTTTGAATGGTAGTATAAATAAATGTAATTTATTTTAGTAATATGTTCTCTAAAATTAATTCATGTTCAATTCACTCATTTTATAAATATAGCCAGCATGTTAGAAAATTACATTTTATTGTTTGACTCACCTTGCAGCCATCCTCAAGTACTCCATATGTAAAGCGGCTGTTGCCCTCTGCTCTGATCTCCACATCATTGGAGCCCTGCAGCAGAATGGACTTCTTCAGGTTGCCTGTGGCTTGGTCCATGTAAGCAATGCTGTTCTTGCAGTGGTAGGTGATGGTCTGAGTGGCCTCAGTAGACAGCAGTCTCAGGAAGTTCATCTGAATGGTAGTAGTACTAGGAGTCTGGCTGCTATCAGAATAGCTGAACTGTTAGAGAAAGAGAAAATGTATTTAATATGTTTCCAAAAAGATGGTTATTAATATTACTTAAAAGACAAGATAGTGACACAAGGGGAAAGAGAGACTATTTCAGCACAGCTGGTTGTTACAAATATTTTCAGCACCATGGACCAACAGAAATTCAGAACCGTGAACAGCTCCCTAAACCAGCTGTGGCTATTTACAGACACTCTGACCGGGATTCAAACAGAAATTCAAAATCACATCCAGATGTACCCTTTATGGCACTGTCAAAACATTTTGTAGGATTTACCCAGAGTTTTGTTGTGCTTGTGGTCATTTTACTACAATTTAAAATGCACATCTCCAAAGTGTAAGGATTATACTCACATGGAATCCACCGTTCATGCTCTCTCCAAACCAAACGTGCTTCTGAGCCTTGCTCTTGCTGCTCCACCAGTTCTTACGTGGGATTTTGGGATTACTGGGCTTCACGCAAGTCTCTCCAGTCTCCATGTTGCAGAAAACTTTGATGGCATCAGCAGTGCTACCAAGGTTAGGATCCACCCAATAGTCACCTGTGGATAGGGACCAAACATGTTTGTAATATATTAAAGTCAGTACTCATATTACTCATATTAAAGTGAGTAATATGAGTATCATACACACAAGTGTGCTCAACTGAACATTTTCTGTTGTTAGATTGTCTCTGAATCTCTCTTCTTACCGCTCTTCCATTCAGGGTGGCAGAGTTTCAGGTCTCGGCAGGAGCGTGCAGGGTTCTTGCGGGAGCCATCTGGGCTGCGGATGTCCTCGATCTGGCTGTTGATTGACTTCAGTGTGGCGTCCACCTCCACATCATGCTGTCTAAGTGAGCTGGAGGCCTCATCGGCACGCATGTAACGCAGAGGATCGGGTCCCTTCTCAGGCTGAGACAACCCAGCGAAGGCAGACATGTCAATGCCAGGGCCAGGGGGACCAGGAGGACCAGGGGGTCCAGGATTACCAGGTGGACCCTAATAAGTGAAGGTAGGAAGAGCAGATGAATCAGAAATGTTGGTTTCATGTCGATACACCTCATGTCAGTGAATATTTCAGGTTTTATGAGCACTTACACTTGGGCCAGACTCTCCAGAACGTCCACGAGGTCCAGGTGGTCCAATAGGTCCAGGCTGACCGTTAGATCCGTCCTTACCAGCTGGTCCAACAGGTCCGGCAGGTCCCTATTGCAAGTAATATGAGAACATTAATAATCCATCTGAGCATTAAAGGAAGTTTCTACATTGTCTATTCTTTTAATTTAACTAGCTAAGAGCCAGACTTACTTTAGCGCCATTTGGTCCAGGAGGTCCAGAAGCACCCTGGTCTCCAGGAGAACCCTTTTTAAAGAGACAGGACAGATGTGTAAGTATACATAATAAATCTACTTTTCCACTGTAAATTGTTAATAAATACTAAGACTCACGGGAGGTCCAGGCAGACCCTGAAGACCGGTGAATCCTCTGTGTCCCTTCTGACCTCTTTCTCCAGCTTCTCCTGCCTCACCCTTATCACCACGAGGTCCTTGGGGTCCCTGATAGAGAGAAATGGAAAAAGTCCATCAACATGTGAGCAGCTATGGAGTGAAAGACAGTTAAACCACAAAATAACCAGATGTAATTTTTAACTTAAAAATATTCTTTAAAAATTAAATCAGGTAATTCAGATGTTAGCACATCAAGGGCACTTTTTGCATTATAACTAAGTTTAGATGTTTAGGTGTAAGTAACCTCTCTGAAGTCATCAGGTCAATTTACTAGATTTTCTTCATGGCCATAAATTGTATGTGTAATATATTTTGATACTGGCTATTTCAAGAATTATAAAACCTGATGTTCTGTTTTGTTCCACACTTTTCATAAAATGTACTTACAACCATGCCTCTAGCTCCAGCGGGTCCAGGGGGTCCACCAGGTCCTTGTGGGCCCTTAAAAAAAAGAAAGAAGATGGTACATAATAAATAAAACACTTCATGTAATATAGGTGGTGGACACTGCTGAAACTCCTTAGCTCTAAACTTTTGATCTTCTTTGATCCTTGCTTAATATATAAAGGTGAATTTTTGGGGGGACAAATGTTAGATCTGGTCTTGGTCTAACACTAATGTGTTTTATGTAACAGTTGTGCTTATTGTTGATTCTAATTATGCTGACAAAGCAGGCCACAAAATTCGTAGATGTACTGAAGTAATGTATTCTTCTCTGCAGAAGATATCTTTATACTGTTGAAGTTGATGTACTCACATTCTCTCCTCTGTCTCCCTGTTTGCCAATTGGACCAACGGGACCAGTAGCACCAGGTGCACCAGGAGCTCCAGGAGCACCAATTGGGCCAGTGTTACCACGTTCACCCTAGAAAAGAACAAGTAAAACACATTCTTTATTACAGCCGATTGAAAATTCATCTGTGTATGTACTAACCAACATTTTAGTCCAACATTTTTAACAGAGAAATTACATAAAAGAATACGAAATATGTTATAGAGAATTCTGAATTTCATTCTAAGGTCTCAGATTTTTGGACCTCAGTGAATGTAACCAATAGTAATCTGTTGTTTACTTGTATGGAATTAAGAAGCTGGACTCTTTTTTTTTTTTTTTTTCAAAAACGCCAGAGGACAACAAAAGGATATTATATGAGTTTGTTTGTTTCCTTACCTTCACACCAGCAGCACCATCTCTACCAGGTGGACCATCAGCTCCAGGATTACCCTGAGGACAAACAGAATGTATGAGTGAGATCTGGTTTTATAATATGTAGAGGAAGAAAACGTTCACTAAAGTGTTTACTGACTTTACTTCGGATCTATATCTTCGTGAGTCAGATTTTTGCAGTCTATTTTTACATTCTTTGGTACTGATTTGATCATATCATGCATATATGTGTTCTTTACCTCACGTCCAGTCTCTCCAGCAGGTCCAGTCAATCCAGGTGGTCCAACAGGGCCAGGGGGTCCACGGTCACCAGAAGAGCCAGGACCTCCCTGTTTGCCAGGCTCACCCTGTGGTACATATTTGTATCACACAGCATCAGTATCAGATTTTCTTTTCTAAAGGTATTCTTGCATAATAATACAAAATTCATTTTAAGAAACTATACTTTAAACACATGTGAGATAAAACAAAGTCAGTGGACACTTAAAAATGCATTTCTAATGTCAATACTTAATATGAATAATTTTCTTGATCTGGTAAATAAAACAAGAGAATCTATTCTATATTTTAATGTTCGAATGACCGTTTTATGATGTAGCCTATGGGTTCATTTACTTACAGAGGGTCCTGGAAGTCCTGGGAAACCTCTTTCACCACGCTGACCAGGCAAACCAACAATACCACGCTGACCAGCAAGACCAGCAGGGCCTGAAGGACCATCAGGACCCTACACAGGACATGTCGAAAGAAAGATTAAAAATACAGTTAAGAAACAATGAACATCTACGGAATAAACCTGTGCCTTCGATACTAAAGTACGTGTGTATGAATATGAATGAATATGAGCCTTACAGGAGGACCATCCTCTCCAGCCTCTCCCTTCTCTCCAGGAGCACCAGGAGGTCCACGCAATCCAGCATCTCCTGGTCTGCCTGGGGGACCGGCATCACCACGAACTCCCTTAGGACCATCTTTACCAGCAGAGCCTACAGGGCCAGGAGGTCCAGGATTACCCTGGGAAAGAATAATTAAGAAGTAAGCTTGTGATTAGAATAGGTTTATGATAATACAGTCCTTCAGTTTGATTAAATTTGATTTAAACTGCAGAGATGTGTCTGTGATATTGAGTGCCTTACATTAGGTCCAGGAGCTCCGACTCTTCCTGCAGCACCTGGGAAACCAGTGGCACCCTACAACAGGGAAATATATTATTATTAAGATACAATAATGCTCAAAAGTCTTTACTTTCAAAGTAACTGGTAAATACTTAAAAATTGGCTTTAAATGGTTACTTATGATTAATTGACTAATTAAGTAACTCACAGGGGCTCCTTGGGCTCCACGTGCTCCCTTAGGTCCTGTAATACCAGTTGGGCCCTGAAATCAAGCAGTGAACACTGATAAGACAAATATAATCTTTTAATCCATGCAAATCAAGTTGATGCATGATGTTTAAGTCTTAATTTATGCAGACAATAGCAAAGACTTTTTTGATGTCAAGTAGCAATAACCAAGCTTCTTGCTAAAAATGACCTCTTTTCAATACATATCAGTGTAAAACAATTTACAAAATGCCTTAAATTATCAATAGGCAGAAAGCCTTACCACTGGGCCGGGTGCTCCTGATGGTCCTTGGGGTCCAATGGATCCAGCTTCACCTTTCTGTCCTGACTCACCTTGCTCTCCTTTAATTCCAGGCTGGCCATCAGAACCCTAAAGAGTGACAGTGCCAAAAGGTCAGAGTTTCCTTATGATTAAAAGTTTAATACCAAATTCCTAATCAATTATTTCACCACATCCTTTTTACATTGTAGCAACAAAATTGTAATTTTTTTTAAGTATAGAGTACTGAATTATGTAACATATACTAGGTTTCCAATAAATGTGAAAATGATTGCACAATGTTTTTCTAATCATTTTATTGATGGTCTTTAAAATGCCAAAATCCTGGAGATATTGCACTTCTAAAAATATTTCATTTTAAAAACTAATACCTACTGTATAGTTGTGTTAGTGTCCATATTTGTATTGTAGAATAACATTCTGTTTACATTGAGAATATTATCGACTCTATGTTTTTTTACTGCTTTTTAAAGTTAAATTTAGTCTTGCTTAGCCATTATAGCAATGTTGCCTTACTGAAAAATCAAAACATTTATTTTTGAGTCAGAATCTTTTATAATGTTATCACTGCAGTAAAATTGAGTTGTTTTGTAACTATGTTTCTACTTACAGGAGGTCCGGCAAAGCCAGCAGGTCCGGGTGCACCAATCTCACCACGATCGCCCTAATAGGGTGATGAAAGAATAAGGAATAAGATAAAGTCTGAAGATAACCTAATAAATATATGACAAAACTACAAATTCTATTCTTTTTTGTCTGTTTGCTGTCTGGTTGTAATAAACGTATGTATTTTTAGCTTACAGGGGCACCGCGAGCACCAGGAGCACCAATTGGGCCAATAGGACCATTTTCACCCTGTGAGAAAAGAAAAAGAGTAATTAAACAACAGATTTAAACAATCTCCTCAAATACTTTTACCATGCAACCATTGGATGAGACATTCACCTTGGCACCATTAGGACCAGAAGGACCAGGTGGACCAATTGGACCAGTTAAACCCTGGCGAAAAAATAACAAAAACATCATTACTTATGATGAGCAAGGAAAAAAAAGCAAGTAATTTTCCTACATCCGCTGCACTTACTCTTGCACCATCTTTGCCAGAAGCACCTTCAGGTCCTTTCTCTCCGCTGTCACCCTAATTAAATGAGACAGTAAGTCACTCTTTCATTGAGTAAATCAATACCATAAAACTAGGTTGATGTAATAATCACTGAGTACCATTTTTAAAGTCACTTACTCTGTCACCTTTAGCTCCAGGGATTCCAACAATTCCTCTCTCACCAGGCATGCCCTGCAGACCAGGAGGACCCTGAGCTCCAGCAGCACCAGCTGGTCCAATTGCACCCTGTTGGAAATCAAGCAGAGATGTGAGGCAGAGCTTGAGAGAATTGCCAACCACAAACATTTGAACAATAAAGTTTGTGGACAATAAGGATTCATTAATTTGACTTTAAAAAAAGCTTAAAAATGAAAAATATAATAGATTTTATATGTAATCGAAGAGCATAATCTCAGTCAGATATTATCTCACCTTAGGTCCATCAGTACCGGGAGTTCCTGGAAGTCCTCTTGGTCCCTGGAGACCCTGAGGGCCAGAGCTTCCTCTCTCACCAGGGAAACCACGTTCACCCTAAGAGAAGCACAGGCAAGAGTTATTTTTGTGAAATATCATATTGCTGCTGATTTCCAGTAGTAATTGGAAATCTTGTTAATTAAAGATCGGAACTCACTCTTGGTCCAGTGGGACCAGCAGCACCACCCTCTCCAGGAACACCCTATAGAGAGAAAGGAGAGAAATATAACATAACTGGGATACTTAAAAGTCACTCATTACAATTACACAAAAGGCACAAACAGAGAATTCAATTTTTTTTTAAATTGATCCTTACCTGGTCACCAGGTTTACCAGGCTCTCCGGGGGCTCCAGTAGGTCCAGGAAGACCCTGTGCAGAAACAAAGTAATTTTTAGAGAACCCTGATCACATGAAACTTTCATATAAATAATTACTCTTTGTGTCCTGACTCCTTGTTTGGCTTCGGTAATTATAAAAAAGTGAAGTTTTCTCTTTCACAGTTGAATAATATAGTAGAATATTGATTTGAATGTACCTGGAAGCCAGATGGACCAGGTTGACCCTGCTCTCCTCTCTCACCAGCTGGACCCTAAAAGTACATCATGATTTAGTCTTCAAGGAAATATTTCAGACTGTGGTCATTTATTGACTGAATAAAAGAATTGAGGTCATAAGACATTGTGAGTAATGTCATGTAATACTCACAGCAGGGCCAGGTGGACCAGAAGTTCCAGTCTCTCCATCTTTACCAGGCAAACCCTAACAGAGGAAAAAAGGAGAAATAATACATTTCTACATTTTCTTGTCTGTGCAAAAGTTCTGCTAGGTGTTGCTGGTTGTTTCCAAGATGATGATATACGGTTGCTATGTTTAGTCTAGTTAGATCTGATGCTTACTGACATACAAGGCTAAGGCCTAGACATTGGAACATGACTTACTCTAAGACCAGTACGTCCAATAAGTCCTTTCTCTCCAGGTTTTCCAGGTTCACCCTGTGAGAAAGAGATACAATCCAATGAGGTACAACACATACATTTCTCAAACAATTTTATGGAGCTAAATATAAACACTAGTGGCTGAAATGCCGAAATACTCTAATGGTCTCACATTGGCTCCCTTAGGTCCTGGGAATCCCATCACTCCAGGCTGACCACGAGCACCAAGAGGCCCAGGAGGACCAGGGCGTCCATCTTCACCAGGGGCACCCTATAATGAAAAAGACATGTTTAGTACTGAAGTTTGCTTTGAACAGTCTTGATCATTTATTAGACCAAAATGGTTTGTTCCCAGTACATGCTAAGTTGTTTCTGGGAATAAAATAAACTGTTCAAGAGTTTCGGGTTGATAAGATTTTTTTTGTGTGTGCTTTTGAAAGAAATCTCTGATGCTCACCATGGCTGCATTATTTAATAATAAAAAACAGTAACAACAGTTATATTGTGAATTACTGTTAAAACTAACTATTTTCTATTTTTAAATGTTATTTATTCCTGTGATGGTAAATCTAAATCTTCAGCATCATAACTCCAGTCTTCAATGTCAAATGGTGCAGAAAGCACTCAATGCTGGTTCGGTGCTCATTGCTTTTTTATACTTTTTTCTGGCATTTTAACATTATTTTAACATTAAAAAATGTCTTTACTGACATTTCTGATCAATTAAATGCATCCTTTGTGGATGAAAATATTTATTTATTTTACAAAAACTTACTGAGTCTTTAAGTGTGTATCTTTTTGCATGCTGTAAATCTTAAAACTAAGTGATGTTGTAAACATAGTTTCTGAAGGAGCATTAACGAACGCAGCAGCTGGTCCCGAACTATATCTAATCAAACAATTAAATCATTATTCAATCCTGTTCGTTCGCTTCCGCCTTAAATATCCCAGCTCACTTCCCTTCCTCATCTAGCTTTGCATCCCTCCGCCTCCCTTTCTCCGCCTTTGTTTCGCACCTTCCGCAAGGGGTGAATGGGGTCCGAGCCTGATGCCGAGCTCTACCCTCGCTAGGGGTACAACCAGTAGGGCTCCCGGCTCGCCCCCAGACACCCCACAAAACTCACTATACTCATTCGTTAATTAAAAAGAAGTGCGAACTCGTGAAAAGTGCTTTAAATTTTACAGATACTCACAGGTGATCCAACTTTTCCTTGAGGTCCAGCATCACCAGGGCGCCCAGTGAGACCCTATTGGAAGAGAAAGCAGATGAATGGTGAAAAATGCCATGAGCCTTTAATCCAATGATCATAAAAGTTGATTTTATATTGCAATGTCTGTTATCTACAGTTATGATTATCTACATTGACCTGGATAATCAGTTTTCAGGTAAATCCCAGAAGTACCACAATCACTTACTCTGGCTCCAGGGAGACCAGACTCGCCTGTGCGACCAGGATCTCCAGTTGCTCCTTTCGGGCCGGTCAAACCAGGAACACCACGATCACCAGGTGCACCCTATCATAGAACAGAACTTTTGAGTACAGAGGAAACACATGGGTTAATTAGTTGAGTAACCAACTGTGAGTCTAAATCACCAACCTTTGCTCCAGCTAGACCATCCTGACCAGGGAATCCACGGTTACCTGGAGCTCCCTGGCAATAAACAACACATATAGGCTCATTAATGTGGTTCTTTATCATTCAGTGAATCAGTAAATATAGCTAAGATAAGGTACACACTCTTTCTCCAGGAGGTCCGAGAGGTCCAGCTGAACCAGGCTCTCCTCTTGGTCCTCTCTTGCCTTCTTCTCCAGATGGTCCAGGGGCACCCTGAGGTCCTGCAACACCCTGTGTAATTAAGAAGAAAAATACATAACTGATTAGTTTGCTACAATATTTCATATAATTGTGATTGATACAATAGAAGTGCGACTGGTTATAAGTATATTGTGGGTTACTTACACGCTCTCCCTTGGGTCCAGACTCGCCTTTAAATCCTGGGATACCAGGGTCTCCCTGTATAAACACAAGAGTGTTTTTAATTAGTGCAACAGAATAATCAGGAACTTGTGCAAGTTATCAATATGAAATTATGAATCGATGTCTGAGAGACATTGCAAGCTTTTGAAATAGTACAGGATGTGATTACGTACAGATTGTCCTTTAGGACCAAGAGGTCCAGTAGATCCCTGAGGTCCTGGCGGGCCACGGGGTCCTGGGAAACCAGGGGCACCAGCAATGCCAGAAGCACCCTGCAAAAGAGAAAAATGTTTACATTGGATTCACTGCAATAATGTGACCAGACTATAAATCATGTGAAAATATACAGAGAAATGAGTGTAAGAGAACAATAAATTATATGGATATACTCACAGCAGATCCTTTGGCACCAGGAATACCATCAGTACCAGGGTTACCCTGCAGAATGTAAACATTTAATTTCAAAACACTGTATATGTTGTATATACACAAGAGGAAACTAAAATCATATTTCGCTTGTCATAATATCTGTAATTGTACTCACAGAAGCACCGGCGGGTCCAGGTGATCCAGGTGTACCGGCCTCTCCGCGGGGTCCTTGTGCGCCTTCAGGTCCACGAGCTCCAGTGGGACCAGCTTCACCCTGCAGGAGTTAACATCACATCTCATTACCAAGGATTATGTTATTCCTCATACATCAGTGCAAATTAAAATTGCATAAATATATATTAAAAGAATTTACAATGAAGTGCTGTAGATGACTGGTATTTTACCTTAGCACCAGGGGATCCTGGGAAACCTGGAGCACCAGCAGGACCAACAGGGCCCTGAGCACAGAAACATCAACAAATGATCAAACCCTCATACTTACTTTCTCATACACTTTATACATCCCTATAAAGTTATTCTGTGATTTGTAAACGGATGATCCAATTTTCTGTATTTTTTGAATATTTTTAAATACACTTTCTAAATATTTTTAGTAAATATTGTATGAAATTATTAAATTAAATACATCTGTTGACATTAAATTCACAATCGTCCACATTGATATCTCTAGGCATCTCATATGGGGCTACCATTAGTTAGCATTGGCATCTGCATTAGCACAAGTCAAAACAGAATGGAAAGTATATTTTAAGATTACACAGACTTCCTGAACTTGAGGAAATGAAGAAATGCACTTACAGGAGGACCAGCAGGACCAGGCAGACCATCATTACCACGGGCACCCTGTGGGTAAACATACATAGATCATTACAGTCTGAAGCCACCTTTGCTGCTGCAGTTTTGGTCATATATAGTATTCTTTATCTTGCTAGTGTTTAGTTGAAGTGTTCACTTACAGCAGAACCAGGAGGTCCAGGACGACCTCTCTCACCGGGCAGACCACGTGGACCCTGATAGACAAAAAAAGAGAAGAAAACAGGATGGAGAGTGTTAAATGCACTATTTCAGTGTCAGAAAACTACAGCTAGGTGAAACATCAAGTCATTTTCTGACTCTAGATACTGACCATTGGTCCAGGAGCACCGTTCTCACCATTAGCACCAGATTCACCCTGAAAGAAGAGAAAGGAGACTGATTAAGTCAAATCAGGTTTGCTCAGAACCTAATTATTATATATATTATTATTATATATTAAATATAACTATATTTTTCTGGTATCTTTCTATAAAGCACTGGTATTTTTATAAGATTTTGTTTTATTGAATTAATTAAGTTAAATTATTTAATAATACAATTTGTTTCCAGACTTGCAGATAATAATGCTTTACAACAACATAAACATTAAACAAATGTCTGTTTTAATTTTGTTTCCCTATGGAATGTATGCTTTTATGTCAAATGTGAGTATAGACTATCTTCTAGGATGACTTTTGCATAGTTTTACTGTTAAAGAAAATGAGCAGGTAGTGCATTTTATTATTATTATTATTATTATTATTAATATATACTCTGTTTGTCAAAAGTCTAGTGTTCTTATATGAGTATTTATAGTTTAAAATATTCTAATTTCAAATACCAGTGAAAATTAAATTACATTTAATTCAATTCAATTATATACATTAAATCCAAAGACGATTTTGTAAACAATAATACCAAACATTAACATTAACTGAATAAAGGTATGTTTGAATTCTGATGCCTTGTTAAACTTGTTGGCAGCATCTTCCTATATGCTGACAGATATGATTGACAGTGTGTTAGGATGATTTTTGTTTTCTGTCAGAGTTGGGTGTTTTGGCTGACTGTTTTTATGTTGCTGTACCTTAGCACCTGCAGCACCAGCCTCTCCTTTAGCTCCATCAAGACCTGGGTGTCCCTACAAACACATTCAGAGATTAAATGCATGTATTTATACAGAAATAAACATATATAAAAACACTTAATTCCAATTGAAACTCACTCTGTGTCCCTTGATTCCAGGAAGGCCAGGGGTTCCGGGGAATCCACGGGCACCCTGTCATATACATAAGAAACATTTTTAATTGAATATATTAGATTAAATGGCCATTATCAGAATACAAACAAGTGACTGACTGAAACAGTTGCATGCCGGTCTGTGTGTGTTGTTTACCTGAGGCCCTGGGGGTCCACGCTCACCAGACTTACCAGGCTTACCAGCCTCACCCTACAAGAAAAGCAGGCAGAGACATTGTAATTAGTATCTGTCAAGCATTTAACATTTAGAAAAGGTTGAATATCAAATCAGTTCAACTACTCACATCACTTCCGGGTTTTCCAGGGGGTCCAGATGGGCCACGGGGTCCAAGAGGACCCTATAGTAAAACAATTGTTATAAATTGATATAACTGACCTAGTAAAGCTGTCTCTATGTTTCTCTGAGTGTGTCATCTGTGTGGACCATGTAATATGTGGGTTTATATAATGTCATGTGTGTGCGCATGTAAGTATGGTTTGGGACACTCACAGCAGGGCCGGGTTCACCAGCCTCTCCAGGGTTGCCTTGGAAACCTTGTGGGCCCTGGAAGGGAAAAAACAACAGTGTGAGCTTAGGAGTTGGCGTTGGAGGGTGCTAACCTATTACTCATATGTGTCTCATCAATGATAGCTTCGGCTGAGAATATAATAAGTATTAAATATAGAACAGAATAGAATAGAATAGAATAGAATAGAATAGAATAGAATAGAATAGAATAGAATAGAATAGAGTATTAATATAATTGTATTTTTCAATTAACTGGGAGTATAAAATGTTTACGATTATGAATGATGTGTTTTTACTCACAGGTGCTCCAGAGGGGCCAGGAGGACCACGGGGACCCATTGGACCCTGTAGATAAAACAGAGGAAATTGAAATACAGCATGGCAGCTTTGACCCAGATAAATACATGAGCATGTCTGTTATAATTTCCTTTTATTTATAGATCATATTTCAAAGTAAGCTGAAGTTTAATTAGAATTGTGTGTTTCATTGCATGTGATTCTTTTTTAGTAACCCCATATATTGTTCATGTTAATAGCTTAGAATCCATGTAACTTGGGGAAAACAGGTGGCGTTTTAAAATAATATTGTGACTAAATCAGTCAGTAGGGAGTACTAAAGATCAGAAAACAGGTAACAGCATTTAATTCTCAAGATATTATTATTCTATATATAATGCAGTTAAATCATTTACTTTAAGAAAAACATTTTTGGCACTAGATTTATTCATATTAAGCATATAATGCATTTAATGCATGTAGTTTTTGCTTTTTATTATATGTTAAAAAACATTTGGCCAACACTTGTATGTAAAAAATCTGTTATGCAGACAAAAATGTAACAAATGAAACTAAAGCTTGTAATTAAATGTCATTTCAGAGCATTCTGCAAGGGGGAAGACCTTACAAATTTTTAATAGAGCAGTTTCTGAATTACAGAATATACTATATAAAAACTTTTATTTTGTATTTTTCTGACAGATTCAAAAAAGCCAAACTGAGTACTGAATACTGACTTGATGAGAGATTCTTTTTGGGTTGCAGTTTAAAAAATGAATTTCACACAATTCCAAGACGTATTTAATATACGTAGAGATATGTCTATGAACATATTGATATGTCTGTAGTTCTCACCATTGGTCCCTGCATTACACCCATCTGAGCACCTCCTGCTTTCTCATCAAAACCACCAGCCATCTGAGCAGCAAAGTTCTGCACACACATAGAAAAACACACTTACAGTAACCCTGCAAGCGGCAGACACAAACTGAGTGAGTAGATGAGAGGAGAGGCGAAACGTACTCCTCCGAGTCCAGGGGGACCATTAGGTCCTGGTGGTCCAGGGGGTCCTGGGTTTCCAGGTGTACCAGGCTCGCCATCTCTCCCTCTTGGGCCGGGATTTCCCTAAAGGGTGGGAGAAAAATAACAGAGCATTTGAGCGGAAAAGAACAGAGATTAACTAAAGCCTTTTCACATGACAGCATCCTGCAGAGTGTGTCCACTGCCGCCTTAATGTACCCGGATAATTGCTAATAAGGTCTGACATCACTTTACCTAACAAGTCTGAGAAAAAAAGTTGAAAATAGCTAAATGTCTTACCTTCTCACCCTTAAGTCCTCTCTCGCCACGTGGTCCCTGCTCTCCTGGGGGTCCCTGAAATCACAAAAAAGACAAGTGTGATTAATAAAAAAGTCAAAAAATAAAGTTGTAGGTCTCTG
This sequence comes from Enteromius afrohamiltoni, assembly GCA_034779775.1. Classification (NCBI taxonomy): domain Eukaryota; kingdom Metazoa; phylum Chordata; class Actinopteri; order Cypriniformes; family Cyprinidae; genus Enteromius; species Enteromius afrohamiltoni. The sequence goes on along the minus strand of JAUYWG010000258.1, from coordinate 1,424,064 downwards.
ATGTGAAAGGGACTACAGGTCAAATAAATGTGCTAGAGAGCCCCCTAGTGGAGAAAATCAATGATGCTTGTCAGAAAGTGTTTCTGACTAATCTCACCATTGGGCCAGCAGGTCCTCTTGGTCCTACAACCTACAGAGACAAACAAATAAATATTATTTCTCAAGTTTAGTTTTCAAAATTTGGCAAAATCAATCTAAAACTCAAAGCTGTTTACTGGAGAAATTACTTACATCTGCAATATCGCCTGGTTCTCCTTTCTGTCCCTGTGTAGAGTAAGAAAGAACAAATGCAATAATTATTGTATAATTTATATAATTAATTCTACCTTAAGAATGTTATCCATTTCTTAAAAAAAGGCATGATAAATAAGTCAAAGTCTCACCTTTGAACCAAGTGACCCTGTTGAATTATGTCACAGGATGAAGGGAAGATAAAGATTGACAGTTAGACACAGTAGGAAGCAGTTTTGCATGTATTGGGTTAGGGTTTATCAATTAGCAAAAAATCAATGTTGCAGAATAACTGTCTGAAGACACAACCTCTGAGTCCTATATTCCTAATAATACTGCTGGCTCATCATTAAAAAAAACTAGATGTCACCAAAGGGTCAGGGGAAAGGCTTTGAATGAAGTAATCAGCCAATACTGACTCATAATGAGGATGGTAAACTAGTCAGACAGACTACTGTCAGAACTAATGAACTGCTATTCCCTGCTGAAACTACATAGCTGAAAAGACCAGTTCCGCGGCACCCATAAGGCCAACACATCATTCTCTTCCCAATCTGCTTCAGTTAAATTGTTAAAGGCAGAATATGAAGGTGCAAGCTCATGATCAGTTTAAAACATGATAGTGCATTATGCTTTATATTAGAAGCAATATTAGGCTGTATGATGCTCAGCCAATTAGATAAACAAAATGTAAAAAAATATATATATAAATATTTAGTAAAAACTCACAGTGAGTGACAGTGAGTAGCAATATATTAAAATGTTCAGGGAAAACATTTCAGCATATTTTGATAATTATGTTCATTTTATTATTGTGTGCATCTGTGCAGCAGCAGCAGCACACAACATTTTGAAAATGAACAATATCAGCTGTCAAGGTTGATTGAACATGAAGTAAATGAACAAAGGTGAAAGAACACTTCTAAATTTTTCATTAATTAGGTGTTTGAATGAGGCTGTGCCACGACCTCTCATTCAAAGACTCATTGTCTTGTTTTTCAGTTTTTTCAAACTAAAGCAGTCATAGTGAGTCCACTTTCTAGAGATTTAATGTTTCTAAAACTATATATGTTCCTCAACAAAAGTGTACAGTATAATATAATATAATATAATATAATAT
>JAUYWG010000258.1:1392980-1422613 GCA_034779775.1 Enteromius afrohamiltoni | reverse complement strand
AGATTTAATGTTTCTAAAACTATATATGTTCCTCAACAAAAGTGTACAGTATAATATAATATAATATAATATAATATGCTCCTTCGTTTTAGCTAAAAAAGTCAATTCATCCTCAGAATAAAACATTATGGGAATAATTAATAAGTGAGCTCAAAACTTACGACTACTATACAATCCTAAATCGTTTTTATTTAAATATTGAAAAATATATAATTGAAATAAATTTAAATGATTTAAATATTGTCTTTTTAAAAAATAAGACTTTCAATTGCACTTTCTATTAAAAAGAAAAGACAAGGAAAAATTGGACACATTTTGGCCATAACTGTCTTTAACTGAAAAACATCATTTGCACTATAATGCAAACGTAAAACTTAAAAGTGTTGCTTTCTTCCCTTTAAATGTTTGCTTTGAGTTCTGAACACAATCGCATTACCATCTAGAGTTTTCTAGTGGTATGTGACTCTTGTCATGGTTACAGAACTCAGAGCAGACAGCTAGAAGAACAGGTATGATAAGCAAAGAGAGGTGTATAAGCAGAGAGCGGACCGATAGGTTCGTCGGTGTCAGCTGGGCAGATGGGACAGCACTCTCCAGTTGGAATGATGGGATTGGCACAGTCTCTCAGGTCCTCACAGATGACCTCGTCACATAGCACTGCCCCTGAATCGCACACACAGACACGGCACGCTTCTGGCTTCCATACTGCACGGTCTGCATACTGCTGGCCATCTTGGATGCAGCCGCCATAGTCTTCTTCTGCAGCCACCAGAAGGGGGCGACAGAAAGGAGTGCATCGGGGTAAGAGACAGGTGAGCAAAAAAAAAATATCAACCTCTTCCTGAAAAAACAAGCTGTACGGATCTCCTAATCATTTGGAAATATTTTAGAATATAAATTCACATATATGTTTTAGAGTATTTCATATATTTCATAAAATATATTAAATGTTTATGGTATTCTAAATTCCATCTATAAACAAAATTCTAGTTTCTGTTCACCTGGTGGCTGGCAGCTGGTTAAATTTTGATTATACATTCACCACAACACTGGCTAGTAATATTTGCAGGGTGCATATCTGACACCCTGGTGTAAAATGTGGACTCCTGTAGTCTGCGTATTTGTAACTGAACCCCAAATCTACTAAACTAGCCATGAATGGGGCTTTCTCAAACACAGACAGGGCTGCATTGACAGCCTGGTGCCTTATGCAAACACACCCCTCTTGAAAGCTCCATCTGGATCTAATGGTCTCACGTACCACCAGGGCAAACACACCCTCATGGGTCGAAAAGGACAGCCCTCACACACACAGAAACCCTTGATGTGTTTGCTTTTCAGATACTCATATGAAAGTGTCATTTGACTTTAGCTTCCAGCCCTGGTGCACATGAATGCGGCAATTATAACTGTTTAACTCTAAACTGTACATACGGAAAATCCACTTTTCTTGGATGTGTATAGTCCAGCCCAAGCAAGCGTTCTGAGTGATTAACATTTGCTTGTTTATTGAGGAGTGAGAAATGTAATGAGAACACAGGGAGATCATCATCAGGGTCATTATTCATCTATCGCTTCACAGATTACCAAATATCACACAACACTCTTCCAAGATGCTTGTGCCTCTTTGAGGTTGCCAGTCTGATGTTTTGGCATTTCAAACAACATTCCACAGACCCCCTCCCTTCCCACCCACCAAACCTAGTTCCCCAAATCTCCCTCTAATCGACGTAAAATCCCCTGAACTAAACCCGAAACATTTGTTGCTTTGCAAACCCTTTTCACATGTGCTAATGGTGCACCGTTTGAACCCTTGTAAGAACCTTTGCTCCTAATCTTGAGTGAGACAGCGCTCACACTACCACTAGTGGATGTATTAATGGCCTATATGGAGATCAGTCATTATAATTCTCAATCGGTTACTCAAAACCTTTATCTTTACATCATTTTAGGTTCCTCGGTTCGCCACACTTGCTTAAAAGTTCCTCTGAGAACACAAAAGATATATCAATATTGTCTACAAGTATCCCATTAGGAAAATAAACTTTAAATAGTCTACAAATCTACAACTGCCAGGGAATTAAAATGCAAAAACTTGTGTTGTCATCTTGGAACTTTTAACTGAATTAAACGAACTAGGAAACAATACATCTAATAATTCAGTGACTCTTAGGAAACGTGCTTTTTTTTCTGTCAGAGCTTTTGAGAGTCTCGCACAACTCACTACTAGCGCAACCAGTCAGCGGTTTTAAAACATTTAATTTATATTAAAGTGATACTAAATGAGAGAAAGAGGCATGTTCGATCGCTATACCATAATCACCCAGATCCTGTGCAGCTCACAGTGCTCGAACAGCGAACTGTTGCTATAGTAACCTCCTCAGGAGAAAGTCCCTGAGCATCAGTTTTGCGCAATGATGAACTTGCTTTCTAACTTTTGTAGTTGCTGAACAGTTGTTTAGAAACGTTAACGCGGACACTTTAGCTGTTTTGTTCTTTACCTGTTAGATAAGTTAGACATCTAATAAACACATGTATGAGCGCGTGAACCTGTCGCGCAACCTCAGCATCTGTCATTATGTCTGCACGACGAGCGAAAACGTTCAAATCAATGGATGCTTGGGCAGCTTTTGCGTTTTAACGCGTCGCTTGTTTGTGTTGTAAACTGCAATCAGACTTTGGAAATTTGCAGAGCTAATAGACAAGCATGCGGTCTTAAATATATTTTATTTTTAAAATGATCCGAGACATTCCACATTCCAGAGGTGAAACGCACAAACCAAAGTGATCCATTCCAAACTTTCCTCTCATGTCACCGTGGCAACACCGTACAATTTTTTTTTTTTAGCAGAATACTTAAAATTTCAAAGTGAAAAACTCCAACTTACGGTCATCTTCTTGTTGACATCTTACAAGGGATAGCAACACGCAATGCGTTGCTACAAGTAGCAGGACAGTCCGTGAATCCACTAATCTGAACATGTCTAAAGATTAGACATGCAGGTCCTTAGGGGTCAAAGTCGCCGAAGACCCGGCGGAGCGGCAGCTCTGTGCTCGCGGGGAGTGTGAAAGTGGATGTGGATGTATTTGGGAGGATCCGACGTCAGGCACACACAGAACCCACCGCGTCAGTCAGAGCTCCGCGGTTTTATGTCCACTGGCGCATTTATGAATCTTAGTATATCCCAAAAAGTGAGTCCAACCCCGACCCCCACGAGCGCTGAAATACGAGCCATATCAGCCCCCCAGCCCATCCCATTGGGAAAGAAGAGAGGAAAAAAACTCTGCCACTCCTCTGTCTCAAGAACAATTCCATCCAAACCCATCCACCCCCTCCCCTCATTGCCCTTTCCTGGCAAGTGGTGGACTTTCTCTCTGTGCTTTTGTATGAAAGTGCATCAGAATGGCCTTTGCTCAGAAAAGAAACTTGGAGAACCAAAATACTTTCATTGTTTCAAAGATTTTTGACCCACAAGGTTGCACATGACCATATCAAGATAATGGCATGACGTTTTTAAATACCGTGAGCATGTGCACCATGGGTGTTATTAGTCCTTATATATGAGATATACATGCAGTTCGCATTTTTAATAATCCTGCAACATTCTTGCAAGGCCAAAATGAAAAAATTACTTTACCGGTGGTATTGAACAGCTTGATTTTGGATGTCCCACAATTCACTGTAAATAAGATAAGCAACTTTACAAAGCATATTCTCTTTTTGATTTTAACTATTCCAACTTGTATCAAGCTTATCAACTAACTAACAACTAGTCTTCAGTACTTGGCACAGCCTGACTATATTTAAACATTATTTCTCTGGTAGAGTGCCAGCTGCTTCAGAGTAGTTGTAATTACGGTACAAATAAATGTCCTGTTCTGCTAAAGCAGTAACTTAACAGCAGCTCTTTGTTTCACAAGCAGTTTTGCTATTAAAAAAAAGAAGAAAAAACTAAATCTAAAAAAAAAAAACAAAGCTAAAACTTTTACCAATCACTTTCATTAATTTATATTAAAAAATAATGTCAAGACAGCTAACCAAAATAGATAAGTTTTCCAGTTGACTTAATAAAATTACTACAACTAAATCTGTTTTTAAAAATAAATATAAAATACAACAGAATTAATTTAAAAAATTAAACAATATAAAAATATAATAAAAATATAATAAAGGAAATATAAGAATAAATTACTATTTAAAATATATATATATATATATATATATTTTTTTTTTTTAGAAAAAAAGAACAGTTACTGTATATTTTTGTCCTCAGATATTTCAAATCTTTTGAACAAAAACTGATCTTCTGAATATCAAACTGTGAAGTGGCTTGCTTTTAAATGGGGACTTATCTCCATCATTACCTTTGTTGCGTCTTCCCCAATGTAGTTGGCAATTTATACAAGTTTATTTCCTTTATATAACTGTTCCACAATCCAGTAACAATAAAACATCTACCATATCATCTGTCCCACTGTGGGAACAGAGGAGGAGAGAAAATTTGTAATGCACAAGGGATTTAAAAGATCAAACTGCAAAAAGCGAGTTGAAGCATAAAAGAAGGAATACGGATTCTGGAATCTCAGCCTCGGTGTGAGACATCCTGTGTATGTAGATGAGTGTGTATACAGTGTGCACATATGAAAATCAGTGTGTGCGTTTGTGGTCGTGTGCGCACGTGAATGCATGTCTATTAGTTTTATGAAGGGATATGTGTATGTGTGTGTACTCATCGGGCGACTGTGCATACACCCTGTTGGATGTGTGTGTGTGTCCGAAATGAGCCCTGACTGTGTGCTCTGTAAGACACACACACAATGCGGCTCTGTGTGCAGACCTGAGGAATGTGAGAGAGCACCGGGCAGTGGGGGAGAAGAGAGCCGCGGGTGTGGATGGAGGGAGGGTGCGGAAAGGTAGAGGGGCGAGAAGAGGAGAAGAGCGGTGGCAGGAACACGGCGAGGCTCCAGGGGTGTGTAGGGTGGCTGGGTTGCTGTGAATCAGATGATGTGGGGCCTGCCGATTGGCACGATACCATGTGTCGGGAGCAACCGACCAAGATTGGCATCAAGCATCAGAAGGCCTGAAGATTAAGCACCCACCAGGCTTTCTTCTAAATGTGGGGCTTTCCCATCATACTTTAAAAGCTATGTGCAAATAAAGCTGAATCAAAGGGATGGTTCAACCAAAAAAGAAAATGTATTTACTCGTTATCATGTTGTATTTCTTTCGATATTCTGAACAATATGTTGATTTCCATTGACTACCATTTTATTTTTTTGTCCTTACTATTTTTTCACATTCAACAGAAGTCATGCTTCTGAAGGGTTTTCACAAGGATTGGTAAACTGATGCCAAAATGATCCACTATCCCTTTAAAAGGGGATAAAATCAACTAGATGACATGCAAGACCCTGAAACATTCACTTTACAAAATGCCTTGATCCATGTGCCAGGATAAGATGCCCAACGGACTCACATGAGTGAACAATCGTGTTGTTTTTGTCAACACCACCCCGTAATTAAAGGGCAGCACAATTGTTCTTTCAATACTCTCCCAGACAGGATATTTGACCTCTCATATTTGTACGACAGTGTATTAAAATAACATTTTCTGTGTTTTTTCACTTAATCAGACTGTGACGACCGTGGGAAACCATACTGTTCTGTTTGATATTACAGTCCACATGGGGGGCCTTAAGTGGGGGAAGGATTCGTTCTGTCTTTGTTTGGTCTCATAAAGCTTTCTATTTATTCTCATAACTTCTGAGATAAGCTATGGCAAACAGAGTGGCTGGTGTCCTGGGACGGAGGATTTTCTGAATGAAGGGTCCCTGTTGATAGAGTGATTTAGGCCACAAATGGGCTTAATACATCCAGGACACCACTGTCTGGATTTAACAGCTCCCCTTTGACTTTATCCAAAACTTAATGTGCTTTATCAAGCATTTACTATTTGATTTAATCAAAACTGTTGATCAGGGGTTTTCAAACCGTGGGCCAGGGGCCCCCAGGGGGCCGCAAGGGGGTGCTAAGGAGTCCACGGGAAAAATGTAAATGCATCAAAAAATCTACGGTAACACTTTGCTAAAAGCGTTTATGAAAAATGAATTACAAAGGGTTATTAAAGGTTATAATGCATTTTAATATTTCATAATGTGCGTTGTGATACATTATATATAGTTAGAAATAATTATAACCGAATTTTAAATGTGTATTGTAACAATTAATTGATAAGTGTTATACTACCATTCAAGAAACTGAACAATGCATAGTAAGGTGCTTCAAAAAGCATAAATGATGCATTAAAACTACTTCTATAATGCATTATACAAGGGTATAATGTAAAGTGCTACCAAATCTACTAATTTATTTTCAGATGTACAGTATACATCTAACAGTACTTAAACAGTGGGCACTAACAGACACAGAATCTAATTAAAAACTTTCCAGACAAAAAAAATAATTAATTATTGATAATATTCATTATATTCATAATTTTTTTCCCCACCAGATATCTGAGGCTTCTGGAATATTTCCTCAGGTATTTTAGCTGTGCAAAGCCAGCGCTTCATGCAGTCTACTTTCAGTGGAACCAATAGTGTTTACTAATGCTGTATGTTATAACAAACACACACACACACACACACAATGATTACTTAAACAAAACAAACAGTTCACCACAGGGACTCTGCATTCTTAGCAGCTCCCTGGTACACATTCGAGGGTGAGAGTTAAGTCCTGTGAACTGGCCTGAGAAACTGACCCTGTTTGTGGACATTGCAATCCAAGAGCTTCACCAGGTTCTCAAAGCATCCAGGTGTCATGTGGATGCTTATTCTTATAAAGACACAAATAATGCGTTCATTACAGAAAACCAACAACATAAAGTCAAAAAGAGAAATCAATGTAGAGTGTGATCAACAATAAGAATCTTCAATGCTAGGCCAAAGCATGGAAATACAATCCTTATATGTAGATATAATTAAATATATAGGCTTAATTATACAGCAGTAAAACAGTTAATTACTTGTATGAACATGAATAAGTTGTACTTAGCTTTTTGGGGTCAACAAGCCGTTGTTTTAAAATAAATTATTACTTTTATTCATTATAGATATTTACAAAAATATATATATATATCAAACAAATGGTGTTCTTTTAAACCTTTTTTATTCATCAAAGAAACTTCAACGAAAAATGCTAAAGGTTCCACAAAAATATAAATAAGCAAAACAACTGTTTTCAACTGTATTAATAATAGAAAAATGTTTGGGTTTTTTTTTGTTAAGCATATTAGAATGATTTCTGAAGCATCACTGACACTGAAAACTGGAGTAATGGCTGATGAAAATAGTTTTGCCATGACAGAAAGAAACTTTCATATATTTAATTTATTCATTGTAAAATATATTACAATGGAAAGCATTTATTTTAAAATGTAATAATATTTTATATTTCAGTTTTTACTTTATTAAATATTTGAGCATAAGAGGCTTCCCTTAAAAGAATAACAAAAAAAATTAAACCAACCCCAAACTTTTAAATAGAAGTGTACACTCTAAGTGCAATGTACAATTTTGGTCACAAAAAGTGTTATGGAATCAATTAATAATCAGTAACAAGCTTTAATAATTAATAATATTTTATTGTATTTCTTGACTCAATTTCCTCAGTTTCTCTGATTTGAGTGTCACCATGCACACACAGCAGTTCTGGCCTGTACAGAGATCAGAGAATGTTGGGAGAGCCAGAAAGGAGGAAGATGGAGGGAAGAGAGGGGGGTTCAAGATGGAGCAGGTAGACAAAGCCAGCATTCATGGACACAGTGAAGGAATGAAAAACATTCTCCACCAAAAACGCATGGTCATCAGTAAGGCATGGGTTACGGTGTGTATGAATGTATGTGTGCCAGCACGAAAGGATATGATATGAGGGGAAGGACTGTTTGATCTAATGATAAGTAGGTGTAATTATACTCCAAGCTCTTGTTAAAAGGAGTCCTCTTCAATATCTACCAGCTGCAGTGGAGCTGTTAGAGGAAAAGAGGAACTTAAGTGGCACACACTATCAGAAAATAAGGTAGGCTACTAAATGCTGTCACCAGGGTAGTACCTTTTCAAAAGCTGCTCTTTTGTACCTCATTCATGCCAAAAATGTGCATTTAGTGGTACCTTAAATGCGCATTAGTAGCCTACCTAAATGTACGAAGTTTTGAAAACACCACTGACTATTGTTTTTTTTTTTTTTCTTAAGGTATAAAGTAAATATTATATATTTTTTGTGCGAGTATGTGTGTCCAGTAAGTGTGTGACAGGTCGATAACAGTACAATGGTCCACACAGTCTCTCTGGAATGCATTCAATCACAGTTGTGGGGTATTCTGTTAGTGTAAGAGCTAAAAAAAAAAAAACACAACTTATTTTTATGCTCTTCCACAAACTGAACAAATTGAGACTGTAAATAAACCCCCAGAGTAAGTGAAAGGATAACGTCTCAGCTGACGTTTGGCAGTGGAAACGTGAGGTTAGTCTTGGTGTTGATTCTCAGTGTACGTTTCTAGAGGTGAGTTGGTGCGCTCTGCCCTCTACAGGCAAAACAGGGATACTAACAACGCTCCCGTTGAACACGGGACACAAAGGTGGGTACTGCCAGCTGCCAGATTTTCCTCATGCTGTTCAAGTGAGGTTATATGGATGTTACGTGCAATAAAACTTAAGTGAATGCATTCAAAAATTCACGAACACTATAAACATGTTCACATGTAGACTCACACACCTGTGCGTCAGAGCTGGGTTTAAACTGTGTAGCTACCCCAATATCCACCAGAGGGCGCTCGAACAGAGCGAGCCGATTCTGGCAATATTTTGGATGAGGAAACATCCAAATAGTCGGTTTTAGACTATTTTATGCTCTTGAAATTGTTATGCGTTATTCAAAGGCTCAAATGTTTAAACCCCGCGAACAAGCTTAAGTTAACTGTATACATTGATACCTGGTACCAGAGTAAATGGGTCACAATGGATATGGAAATTTTGACCCAAAGCCAAGGCTCATATTGAGCCATGAGTCATGATGACCCAAGTCTCAGAAATTACGACCCTGATGGTCTAGAATGCCAGTAGTATGATCAGGGCCATCATGAGATCAAAACAATCTGGAATGTTGTCTCAGGCCCGTTGATGAGGTGAGCTGACTAAGGTCCTAGTTATATAATCTGGCAAAGTAGGGGGTGTCGGGATCAGTCGTAAAATTTTGTTCCACACCCTATGACCTCAGTTAATGCTTCTGTGATACAAGTAAGTGAAGGGAACTTTTGCAAAAGCAGTGGTGCAAAATGTAAATGTAAAATGTGCACTAGTTGTGCAAATATTAAAATAATAATAATAATATTAAAAAAGAAGAAAGAAGAAACGAAATTACTCATAAAAAACAACATTTTTTAAAATTTTGTTAAAAGGGAAGCACCAACATAAATTAAAATAATATTTTGTGAGGTTTAAGGAAGTGTTTTGGATCAAATATAATACTGGATAATACATTACATAATCTTAAAACAAATCTTCCGGGTGTACATTATTTTACTTTCTAACTAGCTTTTATTTTCTTTTTCAATGTATTTTCCAGGTATCAAGATTCATCCCTGCAGTGGTTTATTGTTACATAAAACATAAAACGTGTAGTACAGTATATTTACATTTATAAATGCATATTCATTACCTATATTAATAAATTTATAAAAATATATATATATATATATAACGTTAATTCAGTTTATCACATTTATTTTACTCTTTTGATATCCCAATCCTGCAATTTGTGGAAAAGAGAAATGATGATAAAAATAAATTTAAAAATCCTTTTTTTTTCTTTAAATATACATGTTTAGCATTTATTTACAATTAAAAATAACTGAATGGTAATTAAATGTGAAATAATCAATTACTAATTCTTAATGTTTTTCCACTGGTCACGAGTAGTCTGCATTTTCATTTATTTATTTCTTCTTCTTCTTTACACACCCTTAAGCTCAAAAGTTAACTTTGGTCACAAATTTTACTGGTGGGATTAAAACGTCCAATTATTAGGCTATGTCGTATTTTGTGTCAAAACCTTTTAAGCAGCAAAAGGCCCAAGCTCACTCTGCCCTGAACTGCATAGTAAGTCACTAGTATTGAGCCACATACGGCCACATACGGGATCCACCAATTACCGCTCTCCTTTTTTTCTCGCACCATTACGCCCCTAACATCCGCCAGGGGGCGTGTCCTCACCTGCCTATGATTCCCCGGTTACCGGCTAAATTTGTCAACAGAAGTCACTCCCATGCCTCGTGGGACGACCAGGCACTCAACGGCAAGGACGTGATACATAAGCATAAGACACGCGCTGTTTATTCACCTTCGTTTGGAGCTCTTATAGGTCGCTGATTTAGAAATACAAAGTTTGGGGCATTGATTATGCATTGTGTTAAGACACTACGGGCGTCCAGAGCTGGTATTTTGCTCATTAGGAACGCTGGAAAATGGGAGAGAGTTGCGGGAAATGTGGACAGAAGACACTCACCTGCTCGGCTGCTGCACACGAGCGCATCTCCGGGCCAGCATCCGCGCCATCAGCACGTGATCACAGAGACAGACGTCGCGACGTACAGGTAAATCCTCGGAGAGGCTTAACTGATGGATATGTTGCCATAGAGATAATAAAAAGGCCCTTTTAATTTGATTATTAAGATGTATTGGGTATACATGTTTTCTGTATTGTTTTGTGTTTTAATCAGCAATAAGGTGGTTGCTGGGTTGGAGGACCTGTTGTTCTACACTATCACCCAGGGAGAAGAAAAAATCTCAGTGGCGCGTTTCCTGACTGTGAGTTGCACTAATAGTCAGAGTGCTGATGCCATGATGCCATTGTGCGTGTGTGTGTGTGTGTGTGTGTGTGTGTGTGAGAGAGAGAGAGACAGACAGACAGAGAGAGGAAGTGAATAAAATACATGCTAAAAACATCACAAACCTGCATCTTCTTTCCATTTAGTATTATTTAATAAGTATTAGACACTTCTATTCTTAGACAAGTTAAAGTCATAAATCTTTGGTGTTGTGTAATGGTACTATAAATAGGCTACATGTGTGGGCTGAGTGGCTTGCTCCATTAAAACCCATAATAAATATACCTACTCCTAAACATGTGGATCCATATTTGGATGTTTGAGTTTGTAATACAGGAAGGGGTGTATAAAATTATGGACTGTTTAAACTACGGTAATACATTAATCTTTGGATTTCCAGACATTGTGGTATTTTCCAGTAATGCACCTTCAACATGTGTGTACTTCAGGACACATGCCACCCAGAAATAGACACTCATTAAAGTGTTCAGAAGTGTATCGCTATAATTTATGTGCATGGGATTGTAGCTGCAATTTAACAGCTAAAATGCTATATATTATTGCTTCCTACCAAATTAATGATGGTGAACTCTTTTATTTGACTAATACTGTAAGAACTTTATGTGACAATCATTGTAAATATTTATAGGAACACATCATAATTCTCAGCATTGCCTTTTTAATAAGCTAATAGCTGTGATGCAGTGCAATTGCGGTTAATTTCAGTTTGTGAAGATGTAAAATTAAAACTTACTCTATTTACTTTTTGATCTATTTTTTTCTGGTCTTATTGCTAACAATCCATCCATGTTATTAGAAAAAGCTTGTTTTACTACTTACTTAAGTAGTTTTTTAAGTTTAGTAATATCCTGTTTCACTCAGAAGTATACTACTGTTCAAAAGTTTCATGCAATCAGCAATGTTTTAAATCTATGAAATATTTTAACAATTATATATATTTTTAAAATATATTTTCAAATTATTTCTACCTGTGATGATAAAGCTGTTATTATTTCAGTCTTCAGTGTTACATGATCCTTCAAAATCATTGTAATATGATTATTTGATGTTTCACAAAATTTTTTTTTTTACCTTATTATTTCCAATATTTCAATGTTTTTGATCAATTTGATGTATTTTATTAAAGTAGCATTTCTGTACAAAAATATAAATCATGCCTTCATATCACTTTTATTATTTATTATACTAGTATAATACCAGTATAATTCTAGTTACTACTAGAACTAGTAGTTCATCTCTAAATTTAGGCAAAAATGTTCAGTATTTGACATATGAATAATATTGCATCATGTGTTCTTGTTTTTCGTAGGCGCTCAAAAGCACAGGCTTGCTGACCTCTGACCCCCGGTTGAGAGACTGCATGCGGCAGATTCACCAGGCTATCCAAGAGTCTGTTGGAACGGCAATGATGGACCAGGAACTGTTCAGAAAGTGAGTAGAAATATGACTCGGCAATGCAAAGCATGACAGGGTATGTGTTGGTGCGTGTTTTCGTGACATGCCGTGGCATCACTTATAGTTTATGACCTGCAGCAGCACAATCATGCCCCGTACAGGTGAAAGATACCTCAGTGTTCTTGGAAATCTGGAAATACAAGCAGTCAGCTTTTCATGCACACATATCATCACATACATAATTCTTGACCTGACTTTCTGTTCTCCAGTAGGCGTAAATAAACACAAATCACCACCTGTTGTGTTTGTATGTGCTTGTACATGCGTTTTGCTGGAGCGTGTGTGAAGCTAAGCTATGTTAAGCAGTGATAACGTGTTTGTTACTCCTGTGAGGGAGGCACAGCTTGAGTTGCCTTTGAGCCAGCTCAGTCGGTGTTAATAAACATGGCTCAAATATCATTTTCAGTCATGTTAACTCTCTTAGCACGTTACTACCACAGGTGCCTGTTAAGTCAGAGCTGTGTCACATGGGCATATGTGTGTTTCTGTTTCTAGATGTGTTGGCAGTAACATAGTCCTCCTGACTCAAGCTTTCCAAAGAAAGTTCATCATTCCAGACTTTGAGTCCTTCACCTCCCTCATAAACCATCTGTATTATAACGCACAGGCTCAGAAAGGAGGCAAAGTAAGGCTTTGATTTTCCTTATCGCTGTTTCTGAATCACTTTTACAAACATATTTGTCAACCTCTCTTTATATTTGTCTATGTGCATGTTTGCACAGGTTGCAGACTACATCCCTCAGTTAGCCAAGTTCAGTCCGGACCTGTGGGGAGTTTCTCTGTGCACAGTGGATGGTCAGAGGTAAAATATACTTTTTGAGAAGTAATTTTTCAATGTACAGTTATGGTTAAAAATATGTAATGTGTTTTATATTACATATAATGATTTTTTTTATTTCATCAAAAAACATCATGTGACTATAAATTTTTCACAAAAATATTGAGCAGCACATTTTAATTAAACATATTAGAATGACTTAAGACTGGAGAATTTTATAATTTTTTTTTATATTCACAGTAATAAATTACATTTTAAAATATACTAAAATAAAAAAACGTTATTAGAAATTGTAATAATATTTCTAATGCTACTGGGTAATGATTAATCACATCTAAAATAAATGTTTTTGTGTGTACATAATATTTATTATGTATACATAAATACACACACGTCTGTATATATTTAAAAAAATATGTATGTTTATATAGTAAATATATTTAGATATAAATACATGTATATGCAAATACTTGTAAATATTTCCCAAATATATCCTGTATGTGTGTCATTATATATACATAGTAAATATACACAGTACACACACATATATTATACAAACCTAAAGTTTTATTTTGGATGTGATTAATTGTTGCCCAGCACTAAATATCTTAAAATATTACCGCTTTTCTGTATTTCTGATCAAATAAATGCAATCTTTGTGATTTCTTTTGAAAATCTTTCAAAATCAAACTTCAACCCTTTGAACAAAAATGTATCACTTAATACAAGATTCTTATTATAAATATTTGTAAAATATCATGCAATTATTTTCAATGATTGTTGTGGCAATTTAAAGCCACTCTGTAAGAGACAAATTCAATAAATTGCCTTATTTATTTATTATTATATTTTGTATTCCTTTTTTAAGGTTTTATTCTTTGCTAAGAAGGTCAGACAGAAAACACAGTTTGCTGGGCAGTCCACCTTTGTCTCACCCCCAAGGTTACTAACACTAAACAGTTGCACTTTTCCGCAAGAGGACAGTCACTTGAAAACACTTCAGTATATAATTTCTTCTGAAGCCTAGTCCCCTATATTTAAGTCCCCCATAGGTCATGTACTATGGGTCACCCCCTCTCACTGTATCTTAAATTTTATCTCTTCCTCTTTACATAGGCATGCTATAGGAGACACAGATATGCCATTCTGTCTGCAGTCATGTGTGAAGCCTCTGGAGTATGCACTGGCTGTGCACGAGAATGGCACTGAACGTGTGCACAAATATGTGGGGAAAGAACCAAGTGGCCTCAAATTCAACAAACTCTATTTAGATGAAGAAGGTGAGAATCCATCACAGTCAGTTTTATTTGTATTGTTGGTGATCTCACTCAAAGATATGAGCATATAACTCATTGAACTCCAGAGGTTCAAAAGCAATGGCATGACCCTAAATGAGTAATATCATAGCCTCATTGTGTTCGACATGATACCCCTTGACACTTAGTTATGACAATATGTAAACTTTTTTTTGTTTCCCAGATAAGCCCCATAATCCCATGGTAAATGCAGGAGCCATTGTAATCAGCTCTCTCCTAAAGGTAAAAATATACCTTACAATACAAACTCAAAAATCTGGTCTTGGCAGCCATAAAACATTTTTATTTTATTTCCTTTCATTTCAGCCCAGCTATTACAGCCTAGAATAGCTACTTTAAATTCAAAAGCACTGATATCAGATATTATTGCTGTAATAGACAAACTACATTTAAAAATTATATTTCTGTACTTTCCTTGGTTTTAAAATAGCTAACAAGGTGTGTTTGTGTGTAATGGACGGAGTGGGCGGTGCTTTTAGAATTGACTAGTGCTCAAGAGGTGTGTCTAAACAGCCAATCGGAAGATTTGCTGAGAAACATGCCTTTAAGCATATTTGAATAGGGTCAGATTTTCTACATGTTCAAAGTTATCTGCAGGTCTAGGACTATAATATAGGTCTATGACTGCAATAGAAGATTAAAAGATCTCAGTGGTTTAAATGAACTGAAATAAAACCAATGCCTATAAACATAATTATGGGACTCTCCGCTTTTATTTCAAAAGTGTAAAAGTTTCTAGTTTGACCTATGCCCTTAAATATGTTACACAACATCAGTGAGCACAGACACACAGGGGTACTTTTTAAGACGAGGACATCTCACAGCTGTGATCGCATTGCGCTGACCTTTCCACATGGGACTCCCTTTTGGACCTCGTGGAACTGGTCACCTTAACATCACACCTTAGTACATATGAAACTCAATATGTTGGGAACCTTTCCCTAATACCAGTTAGGGACTAGCGGTTCATGTGTAATAGCTTGGCTTTTTAGTCACCCTTCTGTTCTGTCATGTTTACTGCAATCATGATCTTTTGCCACATTTGCACTTTTTTTAACTCTTTATTTACTCTTTTTTTTAAGACGGTATATGGTTTCACATGCATAATTCATATTCAGTGAACCTTTCATAGAGTTGTATGCATTTTTATAGAACAGGAAAGTTATGATCTCATATCATACCACCCTTTTCTGTGCTGTCCATTACTACACGTTTGTGCACACTGCCACCAAGTGTCTAAATTCTGTACTGTATTACTGTTTGCAATGGAATCTTTGGATCAGTCCCAAAGTAAACCTACTCACTCAATTCACTGTTAGCTATGTTTGCTTGCCAACAGAAGCTAATTTTATTTATATTTAGTTCATGTATAGCCCATTGGACGTTGTGAATGTGGAATGTGTTCATCTATTTCCAAATTGCAACTTTTATTTTATTTTTATTCTAATATTTTAATTTACTGTTACATTTTTTTACTTAATTACAAACGAAGTGTCTGAAACACGTCATTTCAGTTAAGGTTTTGTAAAATTATGCTTTTTTTGTCTCTGTTACAGCCAGGTTCCAACAAGGCAGAGAAGTTTGATTTTGTGAGTAGTACATTGCAACATCTTTGTTCAACATTGCCGCTATCTTGCTTGTTACAAATATTGATTTGTGTTTGTGGATCAGATGATGGATTATCTGAAGAGAATGGCTGGCAGAGAATATGTTGGGTTCAGTAATGCCACGTGAGTGTTAAATACAACCGCATTATTTCATTCAAATTGCTCTCTTTAATTGGTGAGCCTACAGTTTGTTATCAAACACGTACTTGTGATAACATTTTGTGGTGATCACACATGTCTGGTCATATTTAAAGTTTCCAGTCAGAGAAAGAGACCGGTGACAGGAACTATGCGATTGGCTATTATCTCAAAGAAAAAAGAGTGAGTCTCTGTTTGCTCACAGTCATTTTCATAAGCCTAATGACAGTATTTTTATTGTTTTCTCACCTGCTACTCTGCATTTTCTTCCTGTAGTGTTTTCCCAGTGGAGTTGACATGATGGCAGCCCTTGACTTCTACTTTCAGGTAAGTCATTCTGACACATAATTGTCTTTAATAATGTTACTTGCCGTTATTGCTTATACTAAATCACGAACATTTTCTCTTTAATGTCTTTCTTTCCTTTCCAGCTGTGCTCTATCGAGGTGACTTGTGAGTCTGGAAGCGTGATGGCAGCCACATTAGCAAATGGAGGGATCTGTCCAATCACAGGCGAGCGTGTGCTCAGTGCCGAGGCCGTCCGCAACACTCTCAGTCTCATGCATTCATGTGGCATGTACGACTTCTCCGGCCAGTTTGCCTTTCACGTGAGTCACACACTGTTGACCAATTGCTTGCTTAATTGCCCAGTGTGATGAAGTACACAGACACAGGGGACTTTACAGCTAGATGTCATTTGCTCTAAACCTTAGCTAATAACTTTAATAAAAAAGTTATTGTTTGTGTTTCTCTTCCTCAGGTGGGTTTGCCTGCAAAATCTGGGGTGTCTGGGGCTGTGCTGCTCGTGGTTCCTAATATCATGGGGGTTATGTGCTGGTCTCCAGCTCTTGACCGTGTTGGCAATAGCATCCGAGGCATCAAATTCTGCCAGGTACTTTTTCATGAGTTTTTTTTTTTCCTCTCTCTTTTTCTGTTTGTTTATTTTTTTCTGTGAGACCATTAACTGAATTTGCTTATATTTTAGGAGCTAGTTTCTCTCTTTAACTTCCACAACTATGACAATCTGAGACACTTTGCAAAGAAGTTAGACCCTCGCAGACAGACAGGACACGAGAGGGTGAGACCACAGACCGAGTTTCAGTAATAAAGCTAAAAGCTAGAATTTAGAGTTGTGATCAATCATTATATTTATATTACAGAACAGGTCTGTAGTGGATCTTTTGTTTGCTGCTTACAGTGGTGATGTTTCAGCTCTCAGGAGGTAAAATCTTCTTTCTCTTATTGCAAAAAATATACATTTAGATTTTTATGAGAACGTTCATCAATAAGATATCTTTTTAACAGAATCGCTCTGTCCGCGGTCAATATGGAATTGACTGACTATGACACCCGTACTGCCCTACATGTGGCCTCAGCAGAAGGTAATAAGGCCATTCTTAGATTTTTGGTGTATTTACACTACCGTTCAAATGTTTGAGATCAGAAATTATTACTTTTACTTAGCAAGGATATATTAAATTGTTCAAAAGTAACACAAGGTTTCTTGTGTTACTTTGTGTTAAACAGAAAACTGGGTTAATGGCTTTTGACAATGTAGTTCTGTCATTACGTTTTATAATATATTATTTTAAATTATAATGTTTCGCAATACTCCACTATTGGGTGAAAATTAACAAGTCATTGAATCATTTCTAAAACACTGATTTCAGGGCACTTGGATGCAGTGAAGTTTTTAACACATACCTGCAAAGTCAACCCCAACGCAAAGGACAGGTACGGCACAACTCTTCACACTTGCACTTTTTCTGGTCTGTTTTTGTCTCTTTCATTAAAATGCCTCTCTGTTTTTCAGATGGGGCAACACTCCTCTGGATGATGCTATGCAGTTTGGGCACAGCGCCGTGGTCAAGGTACTACAAGAGTACAAGAGCATTTACACACACACACTCATGCCCGAGGAGCTCAGCGCACACACATGTCCTGATTCCCCCATGGACGCAGACGAACTCAAAAGCATGGAGACTCTGGAGGGTTTAGTATGAGGGAGAACTACCTTTAACATCCCAAATTCGGTCTCTCGTGACTTCAGGGAAGCATGTGGGTGTGAGATTTATGACAATGTGCAAGCCCGTGTAAGGACATGCCGAGCAGGTGTGCGCAGGCGTTACTGAGATAGTGCTTCAAACCCAAAGCTCTGCTACATGTAGACCTCGGCTTGATTCTATTGATGGTTTAAGATGGTAATTACTGTAGTCTCTCAGACCTCCATTCAGTCTACTGTGGGATTATGAAACTACCAGGTACTTTCTGGTATAGTTCCTCAAGGACAGTTTGGTTTGTGCTTGGACCAATTTAGAAATGCAAAAGCTTCCGTTTCCTTTATGCATCACTGCTGAAGGATTTTTATATTAATACACACCCTTGAAAACTTAAGATCTATGCAAAACTTGCTCCTACCTTTTCAAACTATTGGAATTTATCCTAAGCACTTTCTTGACCTCTTTCATAAGAAGATTTTTAAAAAATCTTATTTTAGTTTACAAAGTACAAAGTACAAATGTAAATTTATCAGGCTGTTTATCAAGAAAAGCAAGCATGCATATTAAAAACTAGTTACATAATTACATACTGGAAATGTCATTACCACATATTACCTTCAGGAGGTTTGCAAGCCAGTATAATGTGAACTTTAACCCAGTGGTCCGTATGGCCAAGCTTTCCATGTCATTTTGGTTATTAATAATCTTTGGCTTAACATTATGAGCACGTATTTGTATATTTGTACTATTTTTAATGTCTGAATTTCTTAAGCCTGTTTATAGACTCTTTTTTTAAGGTATCACTTAATTTATAAGACATTATTTTAATGTAGGGCACAAAAGCTTTATCTGAACCTGCTTAGGAAGCATCTGGTGTGTATTTTGCCAGAAATTAATGCATTTAAAACTTGGTATGTGGACACACTTTATTGCTGGATACAAGAAAGGTCATATAGTTAAAAGAGTGTATTTGTTACATATGAGAGTGAAAAATGTAAAATAGACAAAATGGCATGGGAAAAAAAACAATGACTATAGACTAAACTGTAAATAAACAATATCACTGGTGAAGATTGTCTTTTTATTGAAAAACATCTCTGAACACTGTACTTGGGCACCGATGCAAAATGAGAAATGACTTTTATGAGCAAGTATGAACTCATTAGCCCATCTGCATATCATAAATAGTACACTGGGAGGATGTTTTCACCAGCTGAACAGACAAATATTGCTCAAATCTGGTTTAATGGCAGTAAAAAGCAGCTATGTTCCCACTGACTTTCTTAGTCTTTTTTTAAGAGGCCCCTACTTCTTCTCTATCCATTAAGAGGCATGTAGCATCCATGTGTGAATGAACAAGAGTCACTAAAGCCCTGGTGGGATCTCCAGTCCAGAGTGTGTGAGCAACTCCCCATCCCAGAGTGCAAACGCAGGACAGATGGGCGAGCGGAACTGTGTTTTCATTGTGTACACCACTTCAGCTTTCTGGATGTTCACCAGACTGAGCCGTCCAGCCTCGTAGTCCAGCAAGAGCCCGATCCGATCGGGTTTCCCCACCAACTGCACCGGGACCTGCTTGCCAGTGGTCATAGCAAACCACTTCCTCTGGACAAACGCAAACACCCAGGAACTAGAATTGGTGCCCACGCATTCATCACGTGATGTCAACACCTCGGCCACGCCCACCCGGAATTCATGGGACTTTTTAACAGTCACCTCCCAGTAGTGCCGTCCAGAGTCAATGTGGGTGTCAGCGAGAACCACAGCCCAGTCCCGGAATCGGAGAGGGGTGTCCTGCAGGAGAGTATGGTCCACACCAAGCATCCGATAGATCACACCCGTGTCCTTCTTAAAAAGGTCCAGGCAGCTGTGGGCTGTCTGCTCATCAAGCTTAAACTGCAAATCTGCCATAAATAAATAATAATTTAAAATGGTGGTTATTATATTGATAAACTATTTTGGTTTACCAAAACAAATTATATTAAGATTAATAAAAAAAAATAAATTTTCAAAATGTACACATTTTTTATCTGAAAAAAAAAATAACAAAAATGTAATCTGAAAGCTTTACAGTCAAGGAATTTCATATTGATCCTTCCAGTGCACACATACAAAAACAACAGCAACAAGACATTGTTGATTATAAATTATAATAAATAATATCACTACTTAATGTTACCTACTGCACTGATGAATGGGACCACATTTGAAATTGTTTCCAAAATAATAAACCATGCAATTTTCGTTTATTTTGACTCATACCACTGTAATTCTGTAAAAATCAAGTCAAATAAATATGCTAATTATCATTTTAATAATCATTTTAGAAACCTACCTGCAAAGCTGCAGTACTGATTTGCAAATGAAGATGCTGTCAAAAATACATTTAATAAATAGATTTTCTTTATCCATAACTTCTATTAACTAAATTAAATTTTGTGTGACCATCCTTTGGTTAAAGCAGCTTTTGCTTTAGGTGCACCTGTATAAAGTTTTTCAGGCAGCTTTGCAGGAAGGTTTCTTGAAGCATCTTGGAGACATTGCCACAGATTTTCTGGATTTAATCAGTTTGTTTCTTTATGTCATTCCAGACAGACTGAATGATGGTGAGATCACAGGAGCCAGTTGCATAAACCTAACACAGTGTCTTAAGAGCTAGTCTGACCGACTGCAAGTCAGCCAAGAGTAATCTGTTTTGTTTTTTGGATTAAACTTAGACTATTTTACATTTTTAAGTAACTGAATTTAAAAAAACTGTTACCAGTCTTTAAGAAAAAAGTAGCTGACTGACTATTAAGACTAGTCTTAATCTTTTATGCAACCAGCCCCTGTGTGGAGCACTGGCTGTTTTCAAACAAAAAACTCACTGGATTATTACAGTTAATGGCAAAATGTATGTTTAGAAGTATTAACTGAAATTTCCTACTGACCTACTACACCACGGATTTAACTATTTATTCATTTAAAGTGAACAGTAGTCTATTAGCTGGTTTTACGAGGGATGGGGACACCTCTAAGCCATAGTAGTACCTTTTTGTACTGTACGTTTTGAAACTGTAACTGTATGAAGGAAATACCATATTAATTAATAATCCCTGCCATAATCAGAAATATCAATAGGTGTGATATTTCTCTGGTATCATGACGGATAAAAGAAATGCATTCACTCGCTTAAGTATTGATGTAAGAGATCAGTTCAACAGGACATTCACACTGACCCGCGCAACAATCACGAGCTTTATTCTTAGCTCGTGCCAATCTACTGGCATCTCAGCGGAGACACGTGACTTTAGTGAATGCTATTTTTTGAAATTTAAGAATTTAATTTTTTTGAGATTCCGTACAATATCAGGTGATAATAATTAATAAAAAGGAGATGTGTGACGTAAAATTATCGCTTGAAGTACTATTTTAATTCCTCTGACCCCGTCTGACTGGAATCAACGTTGAGGAGCGTGGAAAGCATGCGTTTACTCACTGTTTCCAGTACTGCCACTAATATACCATCTCCGAGCTGTGAGGGGTTTTCCACGGCCTTGACCGAGCACGGTCCCTAAAGATCTGCCTGTTAAACGGCAAAAAAGTGACATGCCCGAGGATATCGCCATGTTGTCCCATTTGTAGTGGGGTTTGCTTCAGTTTCTGTCGCAAGGTTGCGCTGTCCAAATGCTTGCGCGCTGCTGCCCCCTGCTGTTAGGACACAACGCTGCACACATGTATAACAATGTTGTGTATGAAACACTTGGAAGAAATTACAAAACTGAACGTTTTATTATAAAATGTTTGGCAGTCACACAAAAACAATGTAGTCGAAATCCCCAGTGTAATTTCAACTCTTCATTTAATATTCACTAAGAAAAGTATAGGGATGGACATCGATTAACAACAGGGTGATTCAGTAGAAAATGTGCTGCAGGTTAAATGTCTAAACACAATAAATAAAATGAAAGTTAATATAAGAACATACCTGTAATTAATGAGCTATTAATGGTTATTGTTCTGTTTGGCACTATAAAAAACAATATACCATATAATTCAGTGTAATGATGGTAATAAAAAACTATTTACTACCAAACCAACAGCAATAATACAATGGCAAATATTAAAATAAATACACTGAAAACAAACACACATCTGCATGGTTTAACATTTCCCATTTCCTGTTAATATATTTTTTAAAAGTTTAAATATATCAAGCAAACACTACTAGTCTCATTTGAGTGTCTCAGGTTTCAAAGACACCCAGAGAATTACGGTCACTATTTCATGAAATTCGTACAAAACAGAGGATGCCAACTTTATAGTATGTTCATTGAGAGCCCTATGAGGAATTTTTATGGCAGGTTTCACCAAACTCGGTCCTGGAGGGCCAGTGTCCTGCTGAGTTTAACTACAACTTGCCTCAACACACCTGCCTGGGGGTTTCAAGTATACATAAGAAGAAGAATAGTTCAAGTGTGTTTAAGTAAAGTTGGAGCTAAACTATGCAGGATACTGGCCCTACAGGAATGATGTGCGTTTTAAGTTAACAAGCATGAGTATTAGTGGTTATTCCCTTTGGGAGTGGGAAAAAAAAAAAAAAACCAAACCAAACTTGATTTGTGCAATCTGCCTGTAGGATTTCTGAAAAAAAAAAAACACTGAGAATATTTACCTTCTTTTCTAACTGAGAATTAATTATCCTAAACAGTCATATAAAACCAACCACAACTACAAGATCTAGTCTTCAAAATCTTGATCAGTTCATTAACAATGGCTTTGAATATCAACTACATGTTCACATTTATTGAGGATTGCTGTTTTTTTTTTTAAGTGCCCCTATTATGCTTTTTCAAACATGATCGTTCATGCAGTGTGTCATGTAGAAGTTATCGTCTATCAAAAAAAACAGTCGGCTCAGTCGCCTAAATGAGTCATCAGCAATTGTCATCAGCTTGCCCCGCCCCCAACAGTACAATCTCCACATGGATTAAATCATGTGAAGAAGAGGCTGTATCCTGTGAGAGTTCATTTGTTTTATATGCCCTTCTGAAAGATGAATCTACAAATAATGAGTGATTAACATTCATTTTTTTTAACAACACCTCAGCAGTACAGTCTCTTGTTGTGTTCGAGTCATTTTACTGATGACTGCTTTTCCAATCTTTGAGTACAATGTGATATTCACCAAATGCTTGGTCTTAAAAGATGGATCAGTGGCAGTTTATTTGGACCGGCTTGCTCCAAAATACGTTTTTGTGTACGTGATGTTACAACCCTGCAGATGTCCTGGTCACCGGCTAACTTGCGTTTCTGTAGTTCTGTAGTTCAGCTGTGGGCCTAATGCAGTCTAATACTGTGATTGATGCAGCTTGACTGTCTGTCTGTCTCATCATTAGTTTAAGGCCCCTGTTTACACAAAGGGAAGATGCAGGTATTTCCCTGCGGTTTGGTTATGTGCCAGAAAATGCTTAACGTCATGTGAGCGCCCTATTCAACATTACATAGGTTTGGCATAGTTCTTATCGCGCATAACGCCGTATTTATGCGGGTTGATATAAATGACAAGTTTTTTGAAAAAGATGTTGTGTGCACAATGTTATTATTGAAAACGGAGGGGAGGAAATATTAGTTTCTCTAAATACCCAGCTATGTGTAAATGTGGTATAAGTAACGATAAACAATTTTTAACGCAGTGTTATGCATTATACAATGCTGAAGTTCACTAGGTAGAGATGTGCCCCATTCGCTTTCAAAAGCACTGTCCAGTGTCCATGTTAGTTTTGGTACAAGCTCTGTGGAGCGCTGAAGCGGTAGACCAATCATATAGGACTGCGCCATCAGACCAATCACAGTGAGGGCTCACAGGAGGGAGAGGTTTAGGCAGACTGAGTCTTCGAACTGCTTCACACGAGTCGTTTATGAATCATTTAGAAATGGGGTAAAATTAAATCTATTTTTGGAGAAAACTAAAATGTTTTTTGACCTTGCATACATGTAAACCTGTTTTAAGAGACTCATAAAACAATACTAGCAACCTTTAAAATTGCATAAGAGGGGCACTTTAAGAATTTTTCAGTCTGCATGCTTCTTTATTTTAGGTAGTTTAGAAAACTTCAGACTATCCAGTGGTATGTAATTTTATCCTGAATTTAGGGACACTGGGCTGCAGTCATTTTCCTCCAGAGTTCACAGTGATGCCATAAACGGCAATAGCTCTTCTATAGTAAAACCATATAAAGTATCCAATCACAGTTATTGCTATTGTCTCCCCATCTCTTCTTGACGATTTAAGCCTCAGGGTTTATAGAATAAGGCGATACAGGACCCAAAGGCCAAAGGTCAACCAGTGGCTCGTCCAGCTGAGCTGTGTCCATTTCTCAAGGGTATGGCTGGCCATGCCGTCCTGCAGACAAAAGAAAATCATTAAAGACATGTAACAATATGATTAATAACTTACACAGAAGGCAGGGACTGTAAGATTTCAGAAAAAGTTTTACCTCATCTGAATCCATGTCATCTGTGCTGGAGCCAAAAATTGAGCCCAGGTAAGTTAAATGTAGTACTGCTAACATGCTAAAAGTCCCATTAATTAAATATACCCAACATTCCTATAATAAAAAAGGAAATATAAATAAGTTACATTTTAAAATAACTTTAAATTTTTAAAATGAATATATAAAATGGTACACATTTCTAAGAAAGAAAGAAAAAAGCAAAAATATGTAACAAGTTAAGGCTTATCAAGATATGTTTTTTTATCATCTATAGCCACACATCACCTTTTTATGTCTGTGTTTGCAGTCAGAGGGGCATCTCTTGGAGAGGACACATGCATTTAAAATGACTGATAATCTTTTCCTTAGCACTAAAACACAGAACAAAGATCCAAGCTGAAAGACTTGCTAAACATAATGCTTTTGAACTGATTAATACATTTTAAAGAATCATTCGATTTATAGATAATACCTGTATAGATACTAACCATGTTCAATATATGTTATGAAGCCTAGTGTAAATAATACTGCCCCAATGTGGAAGCTTAGACCCTGTGGGCACAGAAATACAATACTGTATTTAGGCCTTGGAAAAATCCAGTCAATTCAAATGAAATGATCAATATAATGGTGAATAAACAATAAGCCAAAATGCACTCACATGTAGCAGGGCACTTGCTGTGTACGTCAAGATAATAGCTGTGAAGCTCCCATATTTAAGAGCCTTTCTGAACACATCTAAAAAAAATAAAATAAAATAAAAAGGCTGGAAAATGTAAATTATCCAAATATTTGGAGGTAAAAGAAAACTCTGCTCAAATTAAAATGCTATCATTTACTTTTTTGGGGGAGGTAAAATCATTTAAAACTAAAATACAACACCATACACAAAATCAAATCACATAATGAAACAAACAAACACGCACAGGTGTTGAGCCAGCGGGACATGGGCAGGTTCCAGGAAGTCACAACTTCAACCATAGACCTGGGAAACTCTACATTTAGTGGCTTTGCTATTGTCAAGTCCCTGAAATAACAGAAACGGCATTAAAAAGGAGTGTTTGAGAGATAGAAACGAGGGAAGATCGGGACAAACATAGACTTTTTCTGGGTTTGCCAGCAAAGGTAAAGGCCAATTGTATACATTCAATTGTTTTAATCATAGTGATGTCAAAAATAACAACTACAAACATTTTTATTACAAAAATATGAATAATTTTATTGATACTTAAAACGAATCTTTTTATAAACAATATTTGCACGCTGTAGTTTTAAAGGTGTTTTTCACTAAACTAAACATTAAACTTATTTTAGTTAGGCTAAAGGTATAGAGGAATACATTATCAATCATGGGGCACGTTTGTCACTTAATTAACATTTTTGCCAAAGGTATGTCCTTTCTGTCATAGATTAAATCTGTACAATTTTTACATACCACTTAAGATTGTCCTTCTCCTCTGTGAAACCAGCACCTGCCAGTGTGGTGGTCGTTTCACCAAGGTAACTCACAAAGTAATTACTGAAATGGAATGACAGTGTGTTCTCATAGGCCTGTAGCCACCTGATGAGGAGAATCACAAAGCTGAAGGTTATCACAGATCAGACACGAGAAACTATTGAGGTTTAACACTGAGCATTGCCTACCTTTTAATAGAGCCCCTGCGTTGAAATACAAAATAAAAAGCATTAATGAACTCAATTCAAAATGTATATTTATAAATGGAAAGCAGATAAAAATCCATTTATACAGGAATTTCAAGTCAATTTAGCAAATGTACGCTGTATGAATTTGTGTTTAATCCTCATGATTCAAATTCATGTAAATAATATAAGTAGAACAATACCTCATCTTTCGTTTCTTGCTGAGGACAAAATATGATAACAGATCAATCAAAATGAGAACTAAGTCACAGATAGCAACACAACAATAAACATTTATATGTTTGAAATTAGAGGTAGAAGAATCAATTCATACTTTACACCTCATTGCTTTCTGAATAACTATATCATTTTACTCAACTCAAACTTATACTCACTTGCGGAGCAGCTTGTCTCCAAAGACTGGGATGAAATAGGGAAAGAGATAGGGTGCAATACAATTGGAAATCACCAGACAGAGCTGGCTCTTCACACAGCTGAAGACTGACTTCAAAAACCAGGAGACGCTCTGAAAAGATCATATAAATACAGTAAAGTGCTGGCGGAAGCAACTATGATGCTCTTTAGTCAGTCTTAAACCAAAATTTGATACTCACAAACTTTCGACTGTCTACCGCATCCATGTAGCTATTGAAACTGATCCAAGGACCAAAGATGACTGTCCCCACAAAGTAAATGTAGCCCATAAACTCCACCGGAGAGGGAAATTTCTCCACTATGCCTTTGTCCAAATCAAAGGCAAGAGAAACTGCCTTCATGGCCACTACCATCTGGGAACCTACATGACCACAACACCTATTTCATTTTAAATTTACTCACAATCTAGTATAAGAAACATCTATATAATCATAGCCTAATGGTCACTGATGTCCGGTAATAAAACAACATCAAAGACTGACCTCTCATTTTATGCCAGGTTGTTGTATCCATCATATGCAACTCTCTAAAATAGAAAACAGAATCTTAACAATCTTAACTCACCAGGTTACTTATGAAAACTACAAAGGGGGTTATCTGAATACCTATTTTACTATTTCTTGTTATTATTTGAAATAACATCAGTATGATCCCCAACTCAAAAGAGGTGGTAAAGTCTGATTTTGTGGTGAATAATAGACGTGTTTTAAAGTTAATACTTATAATCTTGATTCAAGATTTAAAATTTTAAACATGATCAGTATCTATAAAGGTTAACCCTGCCTGGTTTAAATGTTAACGGTTGAAAACGTTTGTTAAATATTTTGTAATCAAAAAGCGATCAAGTTTGATCAGTAACTGAAATAGTAACACTATTTATTACATTTTAAACAGGATCTGTATCTACTACATTTTCGAAGTAACATGTTGGCAAAATGCAAAAATTAAGAAACAGACGAGCATGAGAGGATGTGTCTACATACCCCAGAAGGAGGTAGATGAGTATAGTGATGGACAGGAAGGGTCCTCGGCTGCTCGAATGGCGACACAGGAAGAGGATGAGGTAGCAGAGGAGGCTGAGTAGCACCACCCAAACCATGTGCAGCTCGAAAAACAGGTAAAGAGTATAAAAACCAGCTGCCACCGTACTCAGGTGTTTCAAGAAAGTTGGCAGACCTGAGAGACATAGCATTATTTAATTATTTTAATTGTACTTCAGTATTAGAAGTAGTAGTTCCCACATACTTGACAATTCTATAATTGTTTTCTCATTGATTTTTTTTTTTTTTTAATCCAACAAAAAGTAAGTTATTTATAGAAGAATCTCCAAAGTGTTATCACACAATGGAAGTGAATGGTGATCGTAGCTGTCCTCACACAAAGCTATCAAATGGCTTCAAAAGACTTTAGATGTGTTGTACGTTGTACGTGACCGACTTGCTGCTTTTAATAGAATTTTTGTGCTTTAAACCTCTGGCCACTTTTCCTTTTGACAAGTGGCACGAGGAAGGAAAGTGTTCTGAATGATGTGAGGAAGAGTAAATGAATTCAGTTTTTTTAAAGAACTGTTCCTTTAATCGCTTTAAAGGATTACAGTGCATGTCATGTGTTGTATAAACCCTCTCACCCAATCTCCACAGCAGCCTACACACTAGACAGATGAGTAACAGCTGCCATACTTGTTCCAGACCGTGCTGCACAGTCGGAAGCAAGCAACCAGATCCCAGTTCCTGGAAGAACTGCCGTTTGCTCAGAGCTCCCATTGCTTTGACTGTTAAGACACTGAAAAATAAAATAACATAAATTAGGTGTTCTACCTTAAATAAATCAATTATGTCAGTGCATTTGGTCTAAACAATGACAGATGCTGCTGGCAAGCCTCAAAGGTAAAGATAAGATATGGGCTGAATTGAGGTCGGAACATAGTGCATGTACAATGAATACTGAGTTAATACTGAATGTTTTTAGGATCCATTACAGAAATGTATTGTCATCAGGAAGGAAAATCCTTGATGGTACACTGAATATATTTGTTATGATACCTTAATGCTGTGCTGTGAAGACATGCGATGTCTAAATAATCTTACCTCTGCAAGATGTTAAATACCCTCACACTGCAATGCAGACAGCATGCACGGTCTGAACGGCCGAGGTCTAAGCTATCTGTAATATCGACGACAGCTGTTCTAAATGAGAATTATAATAGTTACAGAGCGCGACAGCGGAGGAGGAGGATGAGCGCTTCACCCCCACTATCAACTCACACAGCGATGAACCGAAGCAGGAACACGTCTGTGGGTCCATAAAATGTCAAGTTTTGTATACATTCTTTTATATAACTTCGTTCAATATTGATTCAGAATAAAGCTATATACATTTCGCCTAGGATCTAAACTAAATATGGAGATTCATGTCGCGCATCCAGAACAATCGGTCCAGAGCAGATGATGCTGGCAATACGCCTGATGGCTGATTCCCATTGATGCTGTCCGTCGTTCATTATTACAGCTTCCCAAAGGAACATCCTATGACCAATCATCTTCCTGCGCATCTGTGGCTGAACCAATCAAATGAAAGTATCAGAACAAAAAGGCGGAGCTTGTGGTCTCATGCTCTGATGGCCTGGATGCTTGTTTAAATGTTCAAAATATATGAAAAAGCAATAAATATTCGAAATATAAGGAGTAAGACTATTTGTTTTGAATGGAATAAAATAATTAAATGATGCTTTAATTTATTTATATTATTTTACTATGTGTTGTTTAGTGAGAGTTAAAATTTCATTAACACATAAGGAAAAATACCGTTGAATCATTAATGCAAAACATATCAGCCTAGCTATTATGTTTTGTACACAAATGCCCTGTTTATATATATATA
>JAUYWG010000258.1:1382377-1392965 GCA_034779775.1 Enteromius afrohamiltoni | reverse complement strand
AAAAAAGTAATAGTTTGTGAGGCGGAAGTAATGAATCAAACATTAAAATCGGCGATTTTTGTTGTGAATTTTGTCTGCTTGTTAAGCAACTATTGACAGTTATCTTAGGAAATCTCTGTATTTGCGTTTGTTGCCTTTTTCTAAATAGAAAGGTAAGAGAACACATGTAGCTAATTATTGTTGGACGTACCGACAGCGACAGGATCTGTCAGACAACACAGCAATCATTCAGTGGGTTAGCAGCTTGCAGTAAAACCTTTTAACAGAAGGTTTGGAATTGAAGTTGAGTTTAGGAAAAAATACGCACGTCATAACTCCTTAAATTACTAGTTGTATGATGGCAGGTTTGCTCTCTGTGCAGTATAATACAACACTGAGCAAATTAAAACTTTTATGGAATAACCCTGCCATCTCGGTTCTAACGAGCACTCAGCGTAACTACAGCAGTAAGGATGCAGCTGGGGTTGAGTATTTACACAAAAGTGTCGTCCCGACCATGCACTACCAGAAGAGTTTACCAAGGTAGGAAACTGACATAGAGTCACACACACGACATATAAACCACGTTATAGAATTAATTTTTCTGTGCTTTGATGTTGCATCTTTGATGATGAATCTGATTTTAGCCGGAAATACATTATTATTTTTTGTCTATGAAAGCTTTAGGTCATATTCGAAAATGTAGGTGAAAGTGCAAAGTCTACGCTTAGGTTTCAAGGGGGATGGGGACACGGTGTTACGCGTAAATATACCCCCAAGCCTTATATTTAGTTCCCTTATTATTGTTCCTTGGTAAATTTTTTAGGGTTATTTAATAAATAAAATGTTCAAAAGAAATGCATTGATTTGAAATAGAAATGTTTTGTTTTCTTATAAATGTCTTTACTATTACTGTTTTTTATATGGTGGTGTACATGCACTGTTAAAAATTAACATTGTTAAAAATCATTATTTAACTAAAAGCATTAAATAATTTTACCAAGTACATCGTCTCACAATAAAAAAATTATACAAATTTTAATGAATATGTTTAACGAACAATTTTACATGGTCTGTATAGATTACCAGTTCCAAAATTGGAAGATACAATACGAAGGTATCTTGCAGCTCAAAGACCCCTGCTGAATGATGAACAGTACAGGTAAGCCCAAAATATCAATATAAATGTATTAATTTCATTTTTAATGTTTTAATATATTTTTTATCGACTTCTGCTTCTTTGAAATCCAAAAGTAATACAGAGAAAGTAGCACACGATTTCCAGAGTGGTGTAGGCAAGCAGTTACACGAGGAACTTGTGGCCTTAGACAAAAACAACAAGCACACCAGCTATATATCAGGTGGGAGATGTAGAACAAATAATAAAAATTGAATTTTGTTTTATCTGTAACCTCATAAATGAATTTCTCCCATTTGCCTCGCAGCTCCATGGTTTGACATGTACTTGTCTGCTCGGGAATCAGTTGTGCTCAACTTTAACCCCTTCATGTCCTTTAACCCTGACCCAAAACCCGAGTACAACGACCAGCTTGTGCGAGCCACCAACATGGTGTGCTCTGCCGTCCGGTTCATGAAGACCCTTCGTGCTGGTCTACTCGAGCCAGAGGTGTTTCATCTTAACCCTGCAAAGAGCGACACCGATAGTTTCAAGAAGTTGATCCGATGGGTGCCCCCCTCTATCTCATGGTTTGGAGCCTACATGGTGAATGCCTATCCTCTGGATATGTCCCAATACTTCCGCCTCTTCAACTCCACACGCATACCCAAATACAAGCGTGACGAGCTCCTCACATATGACAAGGGCCGCCACCTGCTCGTGGTAAGGCGAGGAAACCTGTATGTGTTTGATGCTTTGGATCGGGACGGCAACCTGATAAAGCCTACCGAGGTGCAAGCTCATTTGAAATACATCCTATCTGACCCCACACAAGCTCCTTCGTTCCCCTTAGGTGTTCTGACTAGTGAGAATAGAGACACCTGGGCAGGGTTAAGACAGAAACTACTGGATGCTGGAAATGGAGAAGCTCTGCATTTAGTAGACAGTGCTTTGTTTTGCCTCTGCCTGGATGAGGAGGTGATGAGAGACCATATTCACATTTCCCACAACATGCTTCACGGCGACGGCTGCAACCGCTGGTATGACAAGTCCTTCAGTATCATCTTAGCTAAAGACGGACAGGCGGCCATCAATTTTGAGCACTCTTGGGGTGATGGCGTGGCCGTTCTTCGCTTCCAGAATGAGGTCTTCAAGGACACCACGGAGAAGCCTTTGGTCGGGCCTGGATCCCAGCCTGCAGCCGTGGACTCTTCTTCTACAGTGCGCCGATTAGAATTTAAACTCACTGATGAGTTAAAAGCTGGAATCACAAAAGCAAAAGACAACTTCCAGGCCGCCGTGTCAAAGCTCACCATCGACGCCATGGAGTTCAAGAAAGGTGGAAAGGAGCAACTTAAGAAGAAGAAGCTCAGTCCGGATGCCATCTCTCAGTTGGCTTTCCAGATGGGCTTCCTACGGCAATATGGCCAGACGGTCGCCACATACGAGTCGTGTAGCACTGCAGCCTTTAAACATGGCCGCACAGAAACCATCCGTCCAGCTACCATTCACACAAAGCGTTGTGCCGAGGCATTCGTTGAGCAGCCAGGACAGCACACTGTGGAGAAGTTACAGGGGCTGTTGAATGAATGCTCCAAATACCATGGGCAGCTCACTAAAGAGGCAGCAATGGGTTAGTGCATATTCATAAAGTGTCTTGTAAGCTGATTTGCTTAAATTTTACTTATTACTCTACACCGTTATGACTTTTTGTTCTGTGGATCACAAAAGATTTGATCCATATAATAAGAGTTACTGTGGTTCAAAAAAGCATTAGACCCCACTGATTGTCATTGTATATACAAAAAAAGGCATTTTTTAATTTTTTGAATTACATTTTGGGGGGAGAGTGGGCAACAAGTAAGATCTTTATTTCACTCTCAATTTGTGTTTGTCATCATTGTCATATTTTTTGTGCTTTTTCAACTAGGTCAAGGGTTTGATCGCCATCTCTTTGCCATGCGATACCTGGCTAATTCGAGAGGAATGGCCCTACACAGCTTCTACCAAGATCCAGCATATGCCGCTATAAATCACAATATTCTCTCCACCAGTACTCTTACCAGCCCTGCAGTCAGTCTGGGTGGATTTGCACCAGTGGTGCCTGATGGTTTCGGAGTGGGCTATGGTGTCCATGATGAATGGATTGGATGCAATGTGTCTAGCTACCCTGACAGAAATGTTCATGAGTTCCTTAAGTGTGTTCACAAGTCCTTGGAAGACATTTTTACAGTACTTGATGGAAAACCCATTAATTGAAAGTGCACTTAATGAGTTGAAATTAAGTGAAGCACTTAGTAGGTGGAGTAGTCTGAATATAAAGCATTTATGTTTTACTTTTATTAGATACGGACCCGTGTATCAATGTAACATGTTTTATCATTAAAGGTTCAAGGTAGAAGTAATAAGATTTGCACTGTGTGGATAGACAGCCGTGACTGCTTGATAGAGAACTCATGCTGAAGTGATTGACAGAAATAAAAACTGTGAAATGCTGATGTCCTGACATGTATTGTATTTGGAATATTTGCAGTGTATTTCTCCACAGGTTCAACAGGCAGCTTTAATCCACCTTTACTTTTAACGGGCAATCTTCTTTGATACAATGTACTTCCAGACACTGCAAAATTCTGCATTAATTATGTACAATAATTCAAAGACCTGTCCCTGTGCCTTATAAGATGTAAGAACATGGATTGTAAATATTGTAACAACCTTAATTAAAAAAAATTTAATATCTGATTGAAGTGTACGTCTGTGAGGTTTGGTTTCCACAAAAATATTAAGTAACACTTAACTGTCTCCAACATTGATAAGAAAAGCTTCATATGACACCAAAGACTAAAAATGTTGCAGTGCCAATACAGGAATAAATCACTTTTGAAGAGAATTATTAAAAAATTACCCTTGGTGACAAGTGATATTCAAAAACAGTAAGTCTTCACAATCCCCAAACCGTAATCTAGTGTACATACTGTACCTTAAATTTAAAAGCACCTATTTAAAGTGTGCAAATATTGACATCACAATTAAGGTTTTGAAAATATATTTTGCAGCTTTAAAGGATTTGAAATGAAAAGCAAAGCAACAGTCGAACAAGTTTTTATTTAAAAAAAAAAAAAAAGCAAAACCACCAAGCAATATACAAATGTTGAAAATAGCTCAAACAATAACTAAAATAGGACTTTCATTCAGAATAAAAGCAACTGGGTAGTTAGATGGGCTTGATTTTGAAGTGGAGGCCGATGAGACTGAATACGAGGCATTTGAGATCCTGGACCAGGTAGTAGAAAACTCTGAGTCCTTCTGGGTCCCTGATGAACAAGAACACAACAACACTCTTTTAATACAGAGAACACAGTGAAACTGCATAGAATAGTAACAGGAAAGCAATAGATTGCATGACAACACTGACTCAAAGCAGAAAAGATCTACATTACAGTAAATAATTTATCAGATGCTTTTATCTCAAGTGATCTACAAATAAGATGCATCACAAGCAATTTATCAAGTCAGTAATGCAATGCCAGGTTTCAAAAATGAGACCGTAGTGTGAAAAGCTTACTTGGATTGGTTGACATCAATTAAAGATCCAATTTTGGAAGTTGTGAAGGAAATGTGTTCATCACCGATGACAATCTCCAGTTCCTATAAAGCGCAAAAAGAACAGCAACTATGATGCGGAGTATTACAAAGCACATGGGGACCAGAGCAAGCATAAAATACATCAAAATAAAAATAAATGTGTATATATTCATACAGACCTGTCGCCCGACTCTGTCTGGAGGAGGCCAAAGAGCATCGTCTTCCTTTGTGATCTCACTGTCATCAATGATTCTCTTCAACTCTTCCATCACGCTTTTATGAACATAAGCCTGCAAAGGGGGACATTTCTTATAAGCTTACTTCTCACCAGAAATGACCTAATATTAAATGCGATTTCATTACGCAGCTGATTTTACCTCTTTTCGGATCATGACGTCGTTCTTGTAGTTACTGTTGTTTGCATATCTCAGTTTGCCTGGATAAAAGCAAAATGATCAAAAAATTTAAATCAAACCCTTCTACGACAATACTTAGAAGTCTGTAAAATATTACACCATAAAAAACAGCGATGTCTTAGCAGAGGTATTATTTATGAAGTTAAATAACTTGCGAAAGTTGCTGTTTTAATCAATCCAGACGTTAGCTAACATCTTAATTAGCCTACATAAACAACCCCTCTACTTCACATACTACATTACTAAACAAATTAACCAGCAATTAAAGTCCAAACTGCTTTAGAAAATCCTTTTTGGCCTACTTAAAAAGCAAGCACAGATATCAATAGAGAGGCTGTTAGCATATTAGCATGCTAAGTTGGCGCCTGACTTACCGTCTGGTCTGAATTCAAATTCCAGAAATTCGTGGCCGAATTTACCTTTATGGCCCACATAGTACCTCAAATAAAAGTCACTCGTGGACATATCTATGCACAATGTTTGTGAAAGGCTCTATATAACTAAACCACCACACAAACCCTCTTCCTTTAATGAATAGCTTGAGAAACGACCGATATGGAATCGCATGCGTACTGCGTGTCGCGGTGTGAAGTCAGATACCGGTCGCATAATAATGACGCTGCAACTAGGCCTAAAGCCTTTGACCAAAGCAGATCATGACCTCCCTGAACCTGTTTTGCGTCGTTGTATGCGTTCGTGTTATCATTGTTCTAATGTAAACCATTGTGTGATTCTGTCCAGCTTGCAATAGCTCTTTAAGTTCTTAAAAGAGAGGGATTTACTCTTTTAAAGTCTTTTTTTTTCTAATGCAAGCAAATGTAACTCCGGTAACCAAGAGGCAACGAACATGAGGAGTACAAAAAACTTTTATTTAACTGAGCTTTGCTGTCAATCACTTTGTTATACAACTTTCTGCAATTCTTTACACATGTACAGGATGATACAGTTATCATGGATTTATTAAACCACAGAAACACTTAACAAAAAGCTGATCACCAGCTTCAAGAGTAACAGTTCAAAATCAAGTGTTATTATTAATATTCATTGCAGTATCACAGAAATGCTGTTTTAAAGCCTTGCAACTGTAGTTTGTTTGGTCCAACACAACACAAGCATGCAAACTTTTCCCATCTGATTTAAACACGGTTTTGGCTTTCTTTGCATTTTGCACCCCTTTTGCAAGCACCAAAACTCAAAGGCATTAATAATTGAACATATTAAGATACATCTTCCAGAACACCATACTTTTGAAATCCCCTCCAAAGCCACCCCTCTTTGCAACAAGACAACCTGTTCCAGGCTAGTATTTGTAATATCAACATAAATGCATAAAGTCTGTCACACATTCTGGTAAAATCAATATTACAGACAGTGTGGGAGTCAAACTAATTGATTGCACATTAAACAACACCAAGAGCTTAAATCTTTGGAATCCCACAAATTTCAATAAAAAAAGAATGTACTTTGCATCATTTTCAGTCAAGTAGGATTAAACGTTGGTAAGATAG
The DNA here is from genome assembly GCA_034779775.1 of Enteromius afrohamiltoni. Lineage (NCBI taxonomy): Eukaryota > Metazoa > Chordata > Actinopteri > Cypriniformes > Cyprinidae > Enteromius > Enteromius afrohamiltoni. Next base: position 1,386,360 of record JAUYWG010000258.1, on the reverse strand, counting down.
AGATGATACGTTGTGAAATAAATAAGTTGTATTTAGGGCTGAATTGAGGACTGCATTTTAAAAGCTGGTGTTTAAATATGTGCTAATATATCAAAACCCATTAATGAGAGGTATGAATATCTTCAACATCAATGTTGGACAGCTGGATGTTTGAGTAACCAAGTGTTGTTTAGAAAAGTAATATTTACAATATTTAGCTAATGTAACATAAAAGGAAATTCAGCATTAAAACAAAAGGAACAGTCAGTAAGTTTACATACAAAAACTTTATGATGGCACAAAATTTGTTGCAGTGGTTTTAAACTGCTTCAAGAATTTTAATACCCAAAGGTAACCAAGGACCAGACGTCAGCAAAATATTTAGAAGAATCTATGCAATTTTGTCCAAATAAACAGCACAGGGGTAAGGTTGCACCAAATAAATGTCACAAAATGTTTTTTTTGTTGTTGGTTCTGGTATTTTTATCTGGCCATCGTAAAACAATGATGACTTTAATGAAATCTAAATGCCATTATACTTGAAACAATTGTATTCAATCAAATAAATAATCACATTATTTAATAATTGATCATTTATAATTTTTACACAAGATAGTAAATGAGTCACCCTGTATCATAGCAGCAATGCGAACGAAGCCAACCAGAACATAAAATATAGCAATATTACCAAAAAAAGTTAAATAGGAACAATTTGTATATCACTGATTAACCAATTTTAAGTGAAAGATTTCAAGATCAAAGGGATGATATATGGGGTCATTTTACAGTCAGGGTCAAGTTTAAAGGTTGGATTGTTCAGTTTAACATCCCTGAATGATTTTAGAGTGCCTTAGATGGCTTCTCTCTGGCTCTAAGATGCAGGAAAACTGAGCTAGAAGGGAAAATATGTATTGTGCATGGAAATTGCATGGCAAGATCTACAAAAACATCTGTTGAAACTAAATTAACTCTTTGGTGAGTTTTGTCAAAGACTTACCAAAGTGGCATCATGGTGTATATTTTAAGTCACAACACTAGTAAAATAATGTTGTTGTTTTTTAAATAACATAGCAAAAGATGAAGAGATGAAGAGACTCTGAGAATTCATTTCAAGTAAGCATCTCTGTTTGTCTAAATGCCTTGCAACAAGTCTAATTAAACTGAGTGTCAAATTGCATTATTAGAGTCAAGGGTACAGTGCATAGTTTATGAACATAAATCTCTTGACAAATAGATCACTATTAGATCATGCTAACACTCCACAGCAATGCTGCACAATCAACCACTGGGCTTTGTTTTAAATGAGGATCACATAGCATCTCTGTCAATATTATAGCAGTACAAGGTTTGCAATTCAGAACAGAGTATGAATATATACAACAAATGTAGTTTTGCATCATTAGCCAAATTAGCGCCCTTTCTGTTAGAGAGGTGTGGTTTCTGATGTCTTCTCTATAGATGTCTCTTTCCTTTTAGGATAAAAGTGAGTTATTGTTTTCATTTGTAGTAACTACACCCTGAGAGGCCTGTTGTGACAACAGTGCCTGAGTTGTTCAAGTGAAAAGGAGGAATAAATGTATATCCTTCAGCGAGAAACACTGATCATAGAGGGGCATCATATTAATAATGCCAGAATACTAAAAACTGTCAAGGAAAAAGAATGGATTTTAAAACAACAGTTTTTTGGACTTTATCCAGTGAAGAGGTTCTTTAAATAAATTAATTTGCAAATGTAGTCCTTTCTGATAGGATCAGAGGTAAATAATACAAATTGTAAAAATATATTTTCAATCCTCGTTACCATGGAGTTGTGTAACATTTAATTATCTGCACCCTCACTTTTAGTCAACAAACAGTACAAAAAATAAAATGAAAATGCTAAAAATAAATATAGGAAATATCCATTTTGACCTTTAACAATCCCAGAACTAGAAGTTCCATTCAACTTTCTAACTTCTAAAACATCAAGTGTAGCCAGTCCAAAAACAAAAGAAGGAAGCAGAATGAAATAAAAGGCAGTCTTTGAAATTCTTCAATTTTTGTCATGATTCTTTTTGTCTTTTACAGTGTTGGCTAATTAACAGAATGCACAAGCGATCCTTTTTTTCTCTTGCATCCATCCTTCACGCACTCATTCTCTCCTGTGTTCCCAGACATCCTGATGGAGGGCTGGTCAATGCGGCCTGCTGCTGGACTCTGAGGGATGCCGTTTGCGAGGCGTATTGTGGCCATTAAGGTATCCGTTCAAGCGTTTGGTCAAACCACCATTTAGAATATCCTGAATGTGTTGCACTATCAAATTTATGGCAACTAGAGAGAGAAATAAAGAACATGTCAAGTTCTCTTTGTATAGTAATTTACAAGTCTTAGTAGTGACTTTTTTTCAGGGCAGGTTTAGTTTACCTAGTTTCACACACCTGGTTTTGTAGTTAAAGAATCAGTAGTACTATGAGTAGGGAAAAGACTAAACATCATGGAATGCACAAGATATCAAGACTAGAAGTTTGGCCTTGCTTGGCACCTTTAAAACTGTTATTTTCAAAACAATGCATGTTTAACATAAAATGTTCCAAAACATTTCCATATCAAAATATTTGTGTCTTCTCTCTTCCATGTGAAAGCATTTAAAATCTCACCTAGATTATCAGCTCCTCTTGGAATGATCACATCAGCATACTTTTTTGTCTGAAAATAAAACAAATTTTGTAAAAAAAAACCAAAAACAAATCAGAAGCCCTAAGGGGAAAAAAATTCAAGTTAAGATAATGATCAACAACAACATTTGCACTGGGCAAATATTTCACTACGTGCTGCTTCTTGATAAAATGCCTGAGACATGTTCTCTTGTAAACAGAAAGACTAATATTGGCTCTGCATTTTAACAACAGTGTTTAATATATTTTTATATATTGTATATATTAACATTTATATAAAATAATAAATAAAAGGGCCATTTAAAATATATTTGTCAGACAGTACAGAGAAATTATTTAATGATAGCAATGATCATAACAAGAATAATAAGAATTAATGATATTAATTAAATAATAAAATCACAACTAGTTGTTTTGCAACTTTAATACCTAGTAATGAAAAAAATATTTGTAGAATGATGTTTGTGTTGTTTATAATAATGAAAGCGTAAGAAATTGCACATGTTCATTTTCTTTTCAAAAAATATTTAGTAAAATATTTGTAACAAAATATTGCTATTTAAAATATTTAGCACTGAATTTGCAAAACGATTTATAAAGGATTAAATTAAAACTGCTAGTAACAGCTGTTGAAAATTCTGATTTGACAACACAGGAATGTGTATGTAAGTGTGTATTTTATATAAAATAATGATTAAAAACAACACACACACACACACACCAATCATATATGATAGAAAAGTGCAAAACTCACTGGCAGACAGAACTCCTCGAAGGCAGGCTTAACAAACGTTATGTATTGGCTTAGCACTTGCTCTAGGTCACGGCCTCTCTCACTGATGTCTCTCAGGACTATGAACAGAGGGAAATGACATGAATCAAACTGCACTCAAATACACTATGACATCACTTCAACTTCTGAATATTTGTTGAGAGCCATTGATGAAGTCCACACACACCTCTGCGTGACAGACGTGTATCTGCATCCGTATCCACAAACAGTTTCATCTGAAACAGATCTCGGATTTCTTGCGAATAAAACATTAGAATGCCTTCAAATAAAACTACATCTGCTGGATAAACAGTGACCGTCTCCTCTTTCCTGTGAAAAGTAAGTCAAAAAAAAAAAACTTATCAGGATGCAGGAATTACATGAACAAGCAGATCGCATTACACAGATCAAGATAAGATATAGATTTTATAAACATAAATATATACATTTAAATACATGTAGTAACGATAGTGTGTATTTTTGTATATACAGGTCCTTTTAAAAAAAAAATAGCATATTGTGATAAAGTTCATTATTTTCTGTAATGTACTGATAAACATTAGACTTTCATATATTTT
>JAUYWG010000258.1:1371744-1382277 GCA_034779775.1 Enteromius afrohamiltoni | reverse complement strand
ATGTTTATCAGTACATTACAGAAAATAATGAACTTTATCACAATATGCAAATTTTTTGAAAAGGACCTGTATATACAAAAATACACACTATTGTTACTACATGTATTTAAATGTATATATTATGTAATAACAAACAGTTCACATACATATTATGTGAACAAAAACTTTTATTTTGGATGCAATTAATCTCGATTAATCATTTGACAGCACTAGAAGAAATACAATTGCTTTAAATGATAAACGGATTCAATTTAGTCAGTGTTTTGAGGATTTCCTACGGGTTTGGAATGGCATGATGGCGAGTAAACGATGGCCAAATTTACCTTTTTTTTGCTAAACTATTCCTTTATGTCATTTAATATGTGGTTTGAACTGACCTTGAGTGGGTAACAAAGTCGTAGACGGGAATCTGGACAGTTCTTCCCTCCATGATTTCACAAAGGGTTTTGACTATTAACTCATTATCAAACGCATCTGTGGACAGATGGCACAGAATTTGTTGTAAGGTTTCTTGATCCACAGGATGTAGAAAATCAAGAACAAGCAAAAAGGTGATAAGCCACTTGTGCTGCTGCAGAATGAAAATGTGTGTGCGAGGGTGGCTGAGTCAGGCAAACACTCCGACACACACACACACTGACAAAGAGCCACCAAAGTATACAGACTGCATCAACGGTCATAGTCTGAGCTGTATAATAACACTCTGCAACAGGCAGGGGTGTTTGGCAATACAAAAGCACACATGAATAACTATAAATTAGGTCAACAAATATAAATCTAAATTAAAAAAATTAATTATCAACATAAAAACAAGCTTTTCAGACTTCTTACCTGGGTGGTCAAAGTTAAATTGTCCTTTAAGGGCCTTGGCCTTCTGTTCAGAGGTCAGTACCCTGTAGAAACTATCTTGACTGAGGATGGCCACCTGCCTCTGATGATGGTCGATCTTATTCTGGCCAAGAAGCTCCATGATCTTCCCACATACTGATGACTGAAAAAAAGACAGGATTGTAGTTGAGCACATGCTCCAAAAGCAGGTTTCAGTAAACAATCTCAAATCAAACTGTGAAATTATGACTGATTTAATGTCAAGTTTATCACTAAGTGGTCACTATACTCGGGTAGGAAACCCACAACGCTGTCCTTATTTATTTGTATTTTAAATAAATATTTAAAAGATTTTTATTGTGCCTGATTCTGTTATGTACATGATATGCATCATAATATAATATGACATGATACTTCACTTTTTTGAGACTGACACTTTTGAGTCATGATAGTCTTACGATGTCATTTAAAGGTTTTCATGAGGGTTAATCTTAGGTGTGGTTTTAGGTTTATGTTGTGTTTTTGTTAATTTCAGTTAATTTTGTTTTAATTTTCAGTTAATTTCCAACCAATTCACTAAATGTACCTTTTTAAAAAAGTTACATTTATCATTTTAACTGTGCTAGCTGTCTGTTTTTTTAACTGAAAAAAAAAATAGATTCATTGGTTTAAGAGTCACAACTCAATTAGCTGAAATGAGTATGATCAGTGGACTTTAAATACAAATATCACAAAAAATGTTGAAAAAGACTCTTTTTAATCAAAATGAAAATTACACCTCCCCCACTCAAGTCATAAACACAGAACTTTACATAACAGAACTGGCTGCGTCTCTTCCATCCCTAAATGCCTTGTTTTACAGCTAAAATAAATACGCCTATTAAAACACAAAAGAAAGAACAAGGAGTATACTTGCAGGTGACACACCCTGTACTAAAAACCACAAACCATGAGCAGTTATGAAGAACATAAACAGGTGTTTGCTCACACTGTCACAGAGATTTCTGCAGCACAACAATGTCGGGTACAATGACTTTCTTCGTAAAACCTGATATATTTTCCAAAGACAGGCTACTAATGCACCAAAAACACCCTCAATAGTCTGTAATAGCCGACCTATATGGAAGACAGAGGCACACCCCGATGAGAGAGAAACTGCACTAAAATGAACAAAGTCCTTATAACAGACACAATCATGATATGACAAATATTATTAGTTTAGCACAGAAAGGATTCCTATACAAACTCCAAAATAATGAATAAATTTACTATTGCAATCACTTAATGGTTGATTTATAAACAGATTTGTAAAAGCTACCACATGCGATGAGTTCAGATCATGTTAAGAGTCAACCACATGCCGAAAAAGAGCCGAGCGCAAGACAGGCCGCAGTGCAGGGATATGCAACTGAATCCTGCAGAGTCTGATGAAACCCTGCTGTATCTAACCTATGTGTATGTGCTTAAATGTCTTACAAAGCTTCCCTTCACCAGCTGCAATGCTGCCTGCCAGTCAGTCACTCAATCCATTTAAAGCATAATCCACAGACCAAGCTGTCCTAGGCCCTTATATAAAGCTACACACATATCCACCAAGCATATGTTAAGGCCTGTAATATATTTCAAACGATGCATTTCTCACTTAAGAGGTACAGAAATAATACTGTCTTCTGTCACACGCAAAATAATCACATCCCAAATACAACAATTGTATGAAGTTTCTGTTGCAAACTTGACATGTTGGGTCCTTAAACTATAATGACGGATGCACTCAACCAATGCAAATATAATGGTTCACTTTTAGTTAACACCACGTCACCAACTTATGTGCAAGTCAAATTGACTAGCAGCAAGTTGAACAATAAACAATAAAGCAGTATTTTGCATGATTTACTGCCAGTAAATTACTGGTAACACATGACAATAAAGTCACATTTATTATTATTATTAGATAACTTCATTAGTCAACATGAATTAGTATTAATATCATTTATTAGTAAATGTAAAAATTGACTTACTAATGCTTTAATAAAATTGTATCTGTTAATATTATTTAATGAACCAAGCTGACATGAGCCAACAATGCACAGCTGTATTTTTAAATAAAATATTAAAATGAATTGCTACAGTTATAGTTAATGTTTTGACTAATAGGACCTTACTGTATAGCAAATGTATGATGAAAACTAGAGTGCATTTCAATTTCACTTTAATAACGTTTACACTGGCTTCACCGAAACAAACTAATTTATATTATGTAATAATTACATGTTTTCCCACTGTGCTAAAGCCTTGCAGAAAAAAAAGAGCTCAAAATACTTCTTTGACATTTGTTGGTACAGTGTGTGACCAAGATCTATCAACCTCCAGCCAATTTGACCACTTATCCTGTTCACTTGCTAAATGGCCTACAGACATAGAAAGACAATTATTTACCTTTGAATCATCAGAAGGATGCTAAGAGAGTTGTAAACTCATAAAAACCTACAGCAGGAAGGAGGAAGAAACCGGTTGTGAGTAATCTGCAGTGAGGTGGGCATCTCTACTAGCCTGGCCTGACACCCGCCCTAAACTAACCTTGCAGGACAGCCAAAAACAGCTTCTGCTCTTGCTGACTAAACATTCCCCTGATTAATTCCCAAAGTATTTTTGTGTACCCAACAAGCAAAGCTGCTGTTTAGAAATGTAATGGGAATGCTACCTAAAGTGCAGCTAGTGGGTTGGGTTGTCACGTATGTTATCAACGCAAAAGTTTCTGGCTGCAATAAACGTAGGCAGGAAACACTTGCTTCAGTCTATTATCTGCTTTGGTCGAGCAGTTTCAGGATGTAAACAAACTGGTGTCCTTAAAGAGCACACTGAGAGCGTAACATTGCAGCACTGGACAAAACATTGAGTGTCTACAGGCACACAGGAATGACAACATACTGCTTGAGATAGTCTAGTCAAGGCATTTTTACTGAGAAATTAGATAACATGTTTCTTCCCAGCAGTGCGGTGGAGAGAGAAACTCGCACACCTGACAGCTGGGAGATACAGCAGTCACAACATAAGCAAACAAGATAAGCAAACGGAAACAGAAAAGAACAGACAAATAATATGCACAGAGTATGTCAATTTTGTCATCATTGGCCTTTCCAGCAACTATGGACAATGATATCAAACAAAAATAATATACATATAAAGAATCTTGTTCAAACATTTTTTTGACATTTATTTTACACATTTTTTGTTAATATGTGATGTCATAAAAAATTATATATACATATTAAAATATCCAAATAATATTGCGTGAATTAGTTTGGCATAAAAACATTTAAGTTTATTAAGCTTTTCTTCCTACTCTTAAATAAACTACAACTAAAAACAGGCTTCACTGAAGGAGCCGTAATGACGCATAACTGCGTACCCACGCACGCCGCGTTTACGCACGTAAATGAGGTAAGATGTGACACATTCGCTGTGCCGCTGACCCCAATAACGTTATCAAACAAAAGCTCCGCGATTACTCCTCTTTATGATCCAAATTCCGTAGTCATTCAGGTTAAATGCTAAACACACACATATATAAACTTTTACTCCGTCCTCTGATATCATTACACGGCGTTAGCTCATGAAACAAAGAGACCGTTCTTTGTGTTCGTCTCAAAACAGTTATCCTAGCAGACACTAGACATCCTCTGGCGCGGACGAGGCTTGATCCGCGTATAATCGCAAAGTTAGGCTTTCCTCACGACACGTTGTATGCTCAGCTAAAGTAAAGCAGTCAACAGCTGACAGGATTTTAATGAATGTGATGAAATGTCAGCGGGATTGTGGAGATTTAACCGGCGCAAGTCTCGCGCTGATATTTTGACAACAAAAGACTCGTAATTTTCCTCGATATTATAGCGCCTGATCCATAACAATCCTGTTACGTTTCGCAAATGGATTAAACTGGATTTAAAGCATTTTGATTAATAATGATAGTGCTTAAATGCTTATTAATAAGTTGGTAAGTCCACCATCGCCATAGTGTATGGCGACGGTGTGTGGAAGCGGTCTATATCAGGAAAATGACCAACATCTTTGTTTTTAAAGGACACGTACTAACGAAGTACTCAACAATACATGCTCACTGTATGTGTATAACTGTTAAAATACTATGACTATTTATTAGTTTTGCTCCGTCTAATTGATTAAACCGGATTTTAAAACAATTAAATCAATCTATCGATCAGATCACCTTTTAAACTCTAAGTATATATGCCCGTTTTTACATCGGACATGTCAAACCATCTCGGGAAATAAAATAAATGTGCACATTGATGATTTCATGACAATGAGCCACGCGGTCAGTGTGCGCTCGTCTCATCTCATCTCTGACAAACATAGAAACACACGATAACTAAAATTCATGTAAGGGAAAGCAGAATGCCGACCTTGCCGCTGGCAGTGCCGCCGGCTACCCCGATGAGGAAAGGTTGCCTGACAACATGCTCATTTTCGGCTTGATTGTCCAACTTGCTCTCGCTGTCTCCTGCCATGCTGTCAGTGCGCACACTGAGCTCTGTACTGATTTAACCACGGCAAGCAGCTGCGCACCTCCTCCCTTCCTTTCAATTGCGTCTAACCTTTTCCTTTGGAGCTTGTGTGCTCTGTTACATTGTTAGGAGTTAGAAGAGCTCTCCATCCACCTAGCTGAGTATGAAAAAAAAAAAAAAAAAAATATATATATATATAGGTGCATCTAAAAAATGAATAGTATTTTCTATATAAATATATAAAAATTCTATATATATATTTTTTTTTTTAAATTTAGGTGATTAGAGCTTATAGCTCATGAAAGACAAAACTTTTTATAAGGTCAATTAAAAGTTGTCTAAAGTATGTTCATTTATGCACTCGATACATGGTTGGGGCTCCTTTAGCACAAACTCCAGCATCAGTGAGGTGTGTCATGGAAACGATCAGCCTGTGGTTTTAGCTCATCTGTACTGTTGGATCAACTGTTTCTCATCTTTCTCTTAAAAATATCTCATAGATTCCATATGGGGTTCAGGTCAGGCATGTTGGCTGTTCAATCAAGCACAGTAATATAATGGTCAGCAAACCACATGGAAGTGCTAAAGTCCTGGTGGAAAAGGACATCAACATCTCCATAAAGCTTGTCAACAGATGGTAGAGCAAAGTGCTCTAAAATCTCTTGGTAGATGGCATTGACTTTGGACTTGATGAAATACATCTGTGCACGTTGTGAAGCTCTCCTAACTGAATCAGCTTTCCTTTGACAGTATTCTCAAGCTTGCGGATCGCTGTTGCTTGTGCACCTTTTCCTTGCCAAATTTTTATCATTTTAATATGCTTTGATACAACACTGTGTGAGCAACCCCTTTCAATATTGACCTTCTGTGAACTACCCTCTTTCCCTCTTTGTGGAGGGTGTCAGTGGTTGTTTTTGATACCACTGCAATGTCAGTCAATTATTGTGGTATTGTGGAATTTATATGGCAGGATGGTCATTTAATGCAACTCAAATGTAAATATTCTAATATAAGATACAGGATTTTTTTCAGTCATTAGTCATCAAAATTAAACAAAACAAAACAAAACACTTTTAAAATGTTTGACTTTACATGTAATGAATATAAAATATAAAGTTCACCTTTTAAAGTTTCACAATTTTTTTTGCACTTGTATATATAAATATATATAGACTGTGTATAAAATGTTTGCGTCTTTCCATTTATATATATATATACATATATATATACATATATATATATATTTATTATTTAATGTGTATGTGTATTCTTTTTTTACAGTGATAAGGGGAAATAGAGAAAGAAATATAACATGAAAAGAAAAACAAATTTAAATTCTATTAAAAAAATATTTTTTTACATTTTCAACATTGATGATACAGTGGAGTATTGGTTTCAACATGGCTTTTGAATATTTTTTTTAATCTACCTTTTTCCTGATGTAAAAATGGGCGCCGCCATTTGTAATTATATGGGTATAGCTTCTGGTCTCATATTTGTAGCTGTACAAAACAGTTGGTTTTGCTGCTTGATATTGGTGTGTCTCACTCTATGTGTCTTCTTAATTATGAACACACTGGTTTGTAGTGCAAACAGTTTTACTGTTTAGTGCACGTTGTTATTCTCCTCGTTATTTCCCTATAGCCTCTAACCAGAATATAGAATATTGTCTTTATACTTAATATTTCTAGTTTTGTACTTAATTGTTATATTTGAGGGAATTGTTTATAATAAGCTATAACAGAAAATGTAATATGATGTGATATGATATGAATATGAGGTATCACCACGTTACAAAAAATATTTTTAAGTGTGCTCAAGTATTAATGCATTGCAAGGCAATCCTTTTAAAAATCATAAAAAAATTAAACAATTAAAATCCACCAGCATATCTTCATTAATATAATTTAAAAAGTTTTTTAAAACATTAGTGCTGTCAAATTATTAATCATGATCAATCACATCCAAAAAAAAAAATTTTTCTCTCCGTATAACATATGTGTGTGTACAGTGTTTATTTATTACATATAAATAAATAGACATGCATGCATATATTTATAAATATGATTAATATTTAAATATTTATATATAATTGTCTGAATTATAAAAATATATACAAAAAAATATTTCCTAAATATATACTGTATGTGTGTGTGTGTTTATATAAATAATAAAAATACACAGTACACACACACACACATATATTATGTAAACAAGAACCTTTATTCTGGATGCATTTAATCGTTTGACAGCACTACCACTAGCGGGAGATGTGGGGTCATGAGTTCATAGCTCATCTGCACTCAGAACCAACGAAGAAGCCGGGCGCACATTGATGATATCATCGCAGTAATGCTGACGCTGCTACAGTAGAGCTTGTGGCTCAACCAAAGTATTATCTACCGTTATCAGTCTCCTAAACATTTTTCCAAAATGAGCACAATGTTTGCAGATACGATTCTGATTGTGTTTATATCTATTTGCACAGCATTATTAGCGGAAGGTATGTACACGTATCTTGTATCTTGAAACGGAGTTTTACAGTCAGAAAGCAGTTAGCGAATCCCTGGGAAAATGTCCTAAGCTCAGCACATACAGGACAAGCTCTTTCGCTCTGGTAGTGCTGGATAACAGCTCGGCCTTCTCTGTTTCTACAGGTATAACGTGGGTTCTGGTGTACCGCACAGACAAATACAAGAGACTAAAGGCCGAGGTTGAAAAACAAAGTAAAAAACGTAAGTCATATAAACGAAGCATGTTTGTGATTTTTATGTATTTAAGGCGTGTGACCAATGATTAAAATTCTGTAACATGCTTCAGTGGAGAAAAAGAAAGAGACAATTACAGAATCAGCTGGGCGTCAACAGAAGAAAAAAATTGGTAAGTGAGATAATTACAAATAATTTTGTTTGTTTTATGTAGGTCATGGTGATTTATTATTACTATTAACAACTATTAAAATGATTATAACCGTCAATTATTAAAATACGCTGTTGTTATTATTATTAAGTAATAAAAATTGTATTATTGCGCTATATAAATTGAGTATAACTGTAACCACAATGTTGTATTAAACAGAGAGACAGGAGGAGAAACTCAAGAACAATAACCGAGATCTGTCTATGGTATTCTAATATTCTTTCTGTTTCGTATTATTTCTTGTTAATTCTCATAGATAATGTACTGAGATGTCTGACAAATTCCGTTTTGTGTTGGCATTGTAAATATATTTTAAGATAAGATATTTTAATTGCAGGTCCGGATGAAATCAATGTTTGCCATTGGCTTTTGCTTCACTGCTTTGATGGGCATGTTCAATTCTATGTATGTAGACTCATTCCATCCCAGTCCATTATCACTAAATGGCTCTGTTATAAATGTTCAATTATTTTTAATGGCTAGTGGTGGTATGATTTGCTCAAGTTACCTAAAATCGCTACTTATGTTTCAATTTTGTTCTCTATTTCAGCTTTGATGGTCGTGTTGTAGCCAAACTTCCATTTGTCCCATTGTCGTATATCCAAGGCCTCTCGCACCGCAACCTCCTGGGTGAAGATTACACCGACTGTTCCTTTATCTTCCTCTACATCCTGTGCACCATGTCAATTCGACAGGTAATGATTACTGTATCTATTTTGTGAGTGAACAGAGGATGATCCAAGTGCAATTATGCAATGGCAGTTTTGAGGGAGGAGTTTAGGCTTTGATACTGTTTGTTTATATAATGGATGCCATAACCTTTTCCACTGAATACTTGTGTTGTTTCAGAATATCCAGAAGATGTTGGGTCTTGCCCCCTCCCGTGCCGCCACCAAACAGGCTGGAGGATTTTTAGGACCTCCTCCACAAGCTGCTAAGTTTTCATGAACACTTGAAGACAGTGAGATTGACAGTCGGGTGTGCAGCTACCGTTACCTGTGATGAAGTCATGTGCATTGTGTCTTTTTGTTTATTGCTCTTTTTTTAATCAGTTAAATTACATGTACATGTCACTTACACTTACATGTAGTCACATTTGTAACAGAAATGCGTTCCTTGAGCAAAGTTATGAATGCAAATTCAGTCTGAAGCATTTCTGTAAACCTGTATGTTGTATAGAAGGCTACAATGATTCTTCGTTGTAACTATTATAATTTTACGATTACCTACAAGCAATATTAATTAATATAACTTCATATTTAGAATTTGAGAGATTAGTTTGATCAGTGGATTATTAGAATGTTTTCTCTTTTTTTGGGGGGTCGTCTTTGTAAAAGTTTTATTTAAGTTAAATAAAGAATTTTGTGAGACCTTAAACCCTTGAGCATTTGTTCCTCTAGTTTTTATTATGATTATGATATGATTTCATGTTCAGATTGCATTTGCACGATTAAATAGCTAAACATTTGTTTCACAGTAGTAAAAGGGTATGCATATTAAGGCGTAGGCCGGAGTCATTGTTTTGTAATTCAGAGTAAAGTTTTAGACTTCTGCAATTGTGCTGCAATAGTCCCCCACATGATCAACTTTTTAGTAAGAGTCCCATATGGTTTATAGGAATAATGATTTTTGTTTTGGAAAGTATACAAAGAACATACATTTTAAAAGCATTTCACTGCATGTCATACTGAGTATGTGACAAATAAAATGCTATAGAATTGACATTCAACATTTCATTTCCAAATGTAGCAGTGCAAAAGAACTGGCTCACGAGTACATAACCAGTGAGAGAGGGAGAGAGAACGGTGTTGCCACAGGAACAAAAAAGTAATTTGTGAAGTTGAGAAGACAGGTCCTCCCTAGCTATGTCCCAGATACTCTTTCATATGGTGGCCGAGAGAGCTCAACGCACTGCAACTTAAGAAAACGCATGCAAACAGGAAAAAAAACACAACACATTAAGAAAACATCTTCATCAGTTTGATAACACAGGCGCTGCTAATTCTCGTAATGCAACCGAATACACGAATGCACTGCAAATGGAACCACCGAAATGTTTCAGGGGGACCTCAAAAAGTGACTAACCCGTCTAGCTAACATAGCATAGTTCCACAGTTAAGTGTGCGACTCGTCAGATTAGTCTATAACATCCAAAAGACCAATGAATGATCAGGTTGTTAAAATAAACACACACACACACACAAAAACCCCTCAATGTTTAGTGCAGCGACAAGACCTCTGCTCTGACCAAAAGCCACTGAAC
>JAUYWG010000258.1:1332635-1355136 GCA_034779775.1 Enteromius afrohamiltoni | reverse complement strand
GCTCTCCCGACTCGCTCCCCAGACAGCTCGCCAAATTTGCTTATTAATCATTATGAGGAAAGCGTGAACTCTTGAAAGTAATTTAGATTTTTCTAGCTGCATCACACTCCAAAAGAGTTGGGACAGAGGCATATTAAACCCTGTGTTACATTAACTTTGATTAAACATTAATGTTTAATGTTAAACATTAATGTTTAATCGTTTGGAAATTGAGGATACTAATATTTAAAGAGACAAGACTTCAGATGCTCAGCAGACTATGGTGATCCTTTTCATGATGGGCCATACATTTTCAATACGAGACAGATCTGGACTGCACACAGACCAGTCTAGCACATTCACAAGTGTCTATGAAATGCCATCTGAGGATTCAAAGGTCATGCACAATCACCACAATCAGTTTTCCTGCCTTGCCCTATATAGTCTCGCCAAACGTTCAGAATGACGGCATACTGAAATTCTTTTGGAATTTGGATAGAGAAACATAATATGATTGTTTGACACTTCTCTCAAGAAATTTGATGAGCTAAGACCCAGATGCTCCTTTCATACCCAAACCTTACATACCTTAAATACCCCTCACCACCTGTTTCAAAACAGTCATTTGGATATTCTTTAACCTTTTCACTTTTATCAAAGACTATAGAAATATATATAATAATCCTTAAAAAGGGACTTTGCTTTTATTTTTTCCTCTGTCCCAATGTTTTGGAATGTGTGCAGCCATCAAAATCAAAATTTGGTATTATTTATAAATGACATCTTAGTTGTTCAGTGAAACTTTGAAAATCCTTTCTTTGTACTTTTGTAAATTAAATAAAAGATAAATAAAATAAATATATACTTCTTTTGGAACTGGGGTTGTATTGTGCACACACATACAGGATAACTGTAATCATAAGGAAACTATTCATGTAATAACACACACACACACACGGAAGAGCGAGTGCAAATTGATTGTGGTTCTGCTTGTGACAAAACTCAACGCTGTCATGTGATTCTTAATGAGATATCTACAAGTCCAAAGTTCTTGCACAGTTTCATTATTTTGAAGAAACAGGTCAGGTCCGAGCTTTTATTTGATCTGTTAGTTAAGCGGAAATGTAAACAGAACTGGGTTTTGCACAATCAATACATTTTAATTGGTGATAGAATGAGAGACATATCAGGTAATACTAAAATGTTATTCAAACTGTATTGCAGTATTGCTTGTAAATATCTTGGTTTTAAAACAATGAAACAGTCACAACAGAAACAGTTGGTAGGGTAATAATTTATGTATGAACATATTTATTTTGTAACAAATAAAGTATTTGGTGAATATAACACCCTTAAATTTCTTCAACTAACTTTTACAATAATAAAAAAAATAAAATTAAAAAGCAAGTACAAATACATAAAGATACATATACACAAATTAATATAGTACGCTGTTATTTTGAACTAATAATCAAAAAAACAGTTGAAGGATTACGTGCATAATTCAGCTACTTATCTGACTCCATTATTCTCATGAGTTGTTATTCATATACTTAGGATTACTGATATTCTAGGCCTTTAAATAGTTGCACCCATATATACTTGGCCCTACAAAACCAAAACAATCTCCTGATGTTCCTTCATAAATCTTTGATTTTGACCAAAGACACTCCTGTAACGAGTGCAGCTGTAAACATCACATTTAACACTGAAAAGATGATGAACGTACATAACCATGGGGAGATCTGCAAATAAAAAGAGGTTTAATGTGTAATATACAGTAATAATACTGGTGTGCATGGTTAGAGAGTTCGAAAGATGTTGAGAATATTATGTATATGTATATGTATATATATATATATATATATATATAGTAGAATACATATGTAAGCTGATTAAGAATGGCGCTATGCTAATATAACATATGATGATATAACACAAATAAAGATATGAAATTCACTTACCTTCTTTCCCAAAATGTGATTCTTATTTTCTGCAGACATACAAACGCGAACAAAATGACCATAATAATAAAATACTAGGCAATGTATGGTTAAACTGAATAATCTATTTTAAAGGATATTTTTTTAACTGTGAAAATCAGTTCTGGGGCACACATAAGAAAGTACACACAACTATGCCTGGGTGTGACTGATAACGCATACATTCTTTAAAGGCCATAAAGTCTATTTATAAGGTTGGTGTGTTAATCTCAGCAGTGCCTTGAGTAAGTTGGTACCAAGGATACTTACTTCCAAGGGTTCCTCTTGACGGGTGTTTTCCCTTGTTTTCAAACCAAACTGAGACAAGATAAAGTATAAACTCCCAAATAACATAAACTCCCATTAATAATAGCAGCCAGGACTCTTGAAAGCACAATATTCCGAAGAATACTGCAGTTGCTACAGTACAAAAAGAAGAAAAAGAGGAGTATAACCAAACTTTGCTTAACTAGGTGAATCTGAATGAGCTTTTACATGTATATTTACAGCTACACCAATCTCTAAAAATAATGGGAAAAATTATATATAACAATTTTACAAAATATTTGAATGCACTATTAAAGAACACAAAAAACTGAATCTTACTTGTAATAATAGTGTTCATTAGATCAACCACTATGACAGCACAGAGCCAACACTTCCTTCTGTAAGTCAAAGTTTAGTCCATTATATCCAAAATGAACATTTATAAAAGTTCTTACAAACTAAGTTCATTCCAATCTCTCTTGTTCTTGCTGAATGAGTGAGACCGTAATCAGGTTAAACACCACATTACATTTAACACAGTTCAAAACAAGGCTACATGACAACAGTTACAAAGCACAAACTGTATAAAGGTCCTAGATCATACAATTTTTTTTGGTCTACTGGACTTTTTTAGGAAAGACATCAACAGAGTCTCACAACCAATTTGTACATATTCGTACAAGATGGAGAATTCGTGCTAATTCATGCAAATTATTACATTTAAATTAAGAGTGATGGGTAGGTTTAGTGGCGGAGGTAGATGTAGGTAATTCGTACAAATTGGAAACTCGTTAATACGTATGATTTAGCAAAATCATATGAATTTGTATGAGTGAGTTAGTACGAATTTAGTCAGCCACCTCCTAAAATATGCATGAATTGCTGTGAGACTGGGCTAAAGATGTTTCATCAGATGAACAATCAGTATGTTGTAGGGATGTAACGGTATCAAAATTTTTACGGTACGGTAATACCTCAGTATGATTGGCACGGTACAGTATTTATTGAATCATTTACATAAAAAACTAAACTAGTTAAGAGGCTCAAAAAAGTGCCAGAAGTGTTTATTAAACAGTTTACATGAACACTGAACATATCAATGGCACACATTAGCCATCTATCTGTAAACTTTGAAACAGGAACTTCTATTTTAATAACAAAAAATTATTAAACCTACCACACATCTGATTTAAAACCCGCTTTAGATTGCTAGATGACGTCATATATCAATTTGCATATTCATTACGTCAGTGCGTCATATTATCTTGCTTCTCTGTGGTCACATAACGTTATTCAATGCACCCTAATTCTCAATAAAACAGTTTTCACTGATATTTGTAATGGTTTCTGAAAAAACGGAATAAATGTGAAATAGTGACTGAAATGCACGCCATTACAAGGCCTACAGAGCTAGCTCTACCTTACAAGATGTTAATCTAGATTAAAATCCGTATTTATAATCGGGTATAATATAATTATATTTATAATTCATAATAATGAAACCAAGCACACATAAGATATAGACAATGGCTATGCTGTGATTTTGGCTCTATTTGCATGTAAAATAGAGTTAGAAGCAACATAATATCTATTTTAACTGAAAGCCCTGCTCCTCTCAGACCGCAAAGAATGATGGGCACACTTGGGCTGATTGGAATTGTTGTTCCCGCTACCTACCGTTCGCTACATTCACCTGAGCAAACTTTTCTCAGAAGACATATTGTTTTATTGAGTCATGCGACCACGGTATTATCAGAAAAATTTGATATTGCGGTACAACGGTATTTACAATACCGCTACATCCCTAGTATGTTGTTTAAAAGCAGTTTCATTCCTGTCAAAAATTAAATGATGCAACCCTGACTAGTCTATGGCTGTCAAAGCTTGTCTGGAAATAGTTTCTGTATTTCTGTCTGGTGACACTAAGGACAATGATATGTGAAGATTACACTCACAATTCATGGCTTGGTCCACAGTAAAGGAAAACGATGATGGTGTGCATCAGGCTTAAAACAGTGGCAGCCAATATCAAAGCAGTAAACACAATCTGCGAACTATTACACTTATGACATAAAAACATAAGCAGTAAATGAAAACAAAACTTCTGATTCTTGATATGTCTTAACCCAAATATTCTGTTTAGCAGAAGTTCAGTCTAGTAAAAACATAATTCTTACTTTAATTAGTTTTATTAGCATGATGATGGCAGCGATAGTTTTGAAGGCTAGTTCAAGGACAGACATAGTCATGGTGGCCTGTGAAGAGACATCATTTGCCATATACAGCACTAAAAGTATTTTAAATTATGAATTCAGTGTGAATCTGTGCATTTAAGCTGGAAGACATTGCGCATATTCTGACATAAGCTATGCATTTATCTATTTAAAACTCCTTGTCTTGTTATAATAATGACTTAAAAAACTGAATATATTTATTTATATGCATTATGCAGTTTTTTGGCACACTTACCATTTTTGAAACTGGTCTGATGATCATCAGGAGAGAGGAGCCTCCAAGAAAACACAGTCGACTAATTAATAGCAGTGCTAAAGCACATCTCTGTGTGTACAAAAAGACATATACAGATACACACACACAACTGAAAATAGGGATAATCATGGATAATCAACAAGATAATCATGGATGCAGATTTATTTGGTGAAACATTTCTGGAGACAAGTAGGTATGCTAGACTGCCTTATTACATTATATATTTATAGAATCATCAAACAAACAGACAAATTCATTCTTAGCAATAAATTTGTTAGTTGCTTTGGATAAAAGCGTTTGGTAAATAACTAAATGTAAATGTAAAAAAACACTACAGAACTTTTTACACCAATTTACAATCTGAACAAATCAGATTTAACCTGACTGATTACATAGAAAATCACATAGTGAATGACTGTTATAGCTTCAGTACTATGATCCATCCAGTCAGAGGATATTATACATGTTTGGTAGTTGGGCCAATTTTCAAGTAAAGTCTCCTAATGTACGTTTCTTCTCAAGTTTGTTGTCTTTTGGATGGCTTACGTCTAAAGTCTGTGATCATCAGACATTACATGATATTCTATTAAATCTGTCAACTCAAATCTGCAGACTAGCTCTGACTTCTGGCAACTAGTGCCAACTTCTCCTGACTGTTAATCAGCAAATAATCAGGGAAACAACTGTGTAGTGTATTCCAGCCTTTAGTCAATTAGTGTGCAATGTTTTTCCTCTGTGACTATACTACATTGCAAGTGTATGATAGTGTCTTTAACTCTGTTTAGATTTTAAAAGTAGTGTAGCAGCCTGCATATACATACCGTATATGGTATAAACTGAAGAGTTGCTATTCCTCCAACTAAAAGAAAATGAAACAAAACTGTTATATATATATGCCAAAAATCATTAGGAAATTAAGTAAAGATCATGTTCCATGAAGATTTTGTGTAAAAATTCCTACTGTAAACATATCAAAATGTCATTTTTGATTAGTTAAATGCATTGATAAGATATTCATTTGGACAAATTTAAAGGTGATTTGCTCAGTACTTTGATTTTTTTGCACCCTCCGATTCCAGATTCCAATAGAAAGCTTATTTATTGAGCTTTCATATGATGTATACATCTCAGTTTTGTAAAATTTTACCTTATGACTGGTTTTGTGGTCCAGGGTCACATCTAAAATGTTGCAAGTTAATAATACCAGCCGAGCAGCTGTTATATTAGATGTTTTAATTCTGTATATAGTTTTTTGTTTCCTGTATCATGTAAGTCTACATTAGATGTTGTTGCAAATATTTTTAGGCTTGTAGTTGTTTTTTTGTGTGTACTTGTGACTTCAGAGTTTGGATGTGCAGTCTGTTTGTGTCCTTAATTGTAAGAAATATTAAAAGCATCATAGAACAAAAAAAAAAAGCTTACTTAAAAGCCAGAAAGAAGACATCATCTCTCTTATATGAAAAAATGTAAAAGCCAGAATTATATTCTTCTTATAAGCCAACTGCATTACTGAATGTTGATAGGAAATTATTTTCTAAAATGTTATCAATGGGCTTTAAAAGATAAGTCTGAACAATTGGGATTTACCAAACAGGATTTAAACAGGGAAGGAATTAGATAATATTAGACACCTGCTAAATGTTTTTTACACTTTTAAAAGGAAATCAATAAATAGCCTATAGCACTCCTATATGCAGAGACAGCGTCTGACCGTATTGAATGGTCCTATCTTTGCCTTAATAAAAAGATGATAAACATGCAAAACATTCATTAAATAGGTTACGGCAATTTCAGGATTTTACTCAAAAATATCAGTTATCCAAACTTGATATTTGTCTTTTTCTTTAATTGAAACATGATTTAACTAATTATATTACATTCACAGTTGGTAGAAACTCTGAAATGTCTGCTACTGAGAGGTTATTGTTTTAATCAGGAAAGTTTTATGAATCTATCTGTTCAATGTTCTTCTGTTGACACAATAAGTTAAAACTTAGAAGAAGAATTAGCTACTTAATATTGATGATAAAAAATGGGATGATATTTGCTCTCAGGCAGAAAATATATCTGTTTGTACTCATACAAGGGATATACGATTTACTGTATAATTATACACAGAATGCATTCTTTTTGAACAAAATTCGTTATTTTTTCCATTTACTTGTGTATCGTTATGTGATGTTTTGGTATACAAATCTGAGCTGGATTGTTGTTTTTTTTTACTTTCGGAGATGGCCAAGTTTCCTTCTTAATTTTGTGTTATAATTAAAATTCAGTAAATATAATTATTAAAAAGAAAAAATGGGACACAGGTCTCTCTGTGAGTGTGTGTGTGTGTGTGTGCATGGAGAAAAACCAGTTAAGCCTATCATAAAAAGTATAGTTTTTTTGTTTGTTGTTTTTACCTGTAGAATGCGAGGTTATATTTGATATTGTTGTAAATACTGTTGAGATTTTTTGTGTAGTTGTGGTTGAAGGTACAGGTATTAACTTCTGTTGCCAAAATATAGTGAATTCTTTAACGAATGCAGCTCTGAAAAGACAATTGAAGATCAAATTTACAGACTAGTTTGAAGCACAAAAAAGGTATGTCTTTGTTAGGTAGCACAGGACAACTACCTGAAGAAAAACTCTCCAGTCTCATCAGGGGTCCAGAACACTTCGACTCTTCTTTTAGCTACGTTATTTCTTTGAGCAACAGCACGTCCCTAAAATATTTCCATATCACAGACAAAGTTTAAGTTTAAGAAATGCGTAGCTGCTAACATTTAACACATTGTGCAAAAAAAGAACATAAAGAATCGATAAATATGTGTAGTGTATGCACGGCAGGACTCACACCACAGATGACGTGACTGGACGAGTCAGACGAAGTAAATCGACCAGAAGACGGGTCCTTATCAGACTTACGAGCGTCCAACATGAAACCTCGAAAAGATTCAGTATCCCCCGAAAGAGACACTGTAGTAAAATTAGACATTTTAATACGACACTTTTTAAAAAGCCATTGTTTGAGTCAACAAAATAAAGTGGGAAAATCTACCAGCAATGCTCGTTCCCAGTTGTGAATTTTTCACGATTATATTTTCTGGTTCGATCTTGAAAGGGGCTTCAGTACTTTGTGCTGGGAAACTGGGAAAAATGTAGGCTACTGATCATTTTCTACGATTACATTATGCACAATAAAAAACAAACAAACAAAAAAACTCAAAAATAGGCCTAAAATACATGCATACATAAATACCAAAACATCCATCATATTAATAAAGTAGCTTACATTTTGATCTATTTGTATAGACGTCACCTTTCCTACATACCTATCATGAATGACATTTCCGTGACATTCCCTCTCCAGTGATGCTCCAACGCTGAAACAGGTGATGAACTTCAGCATGGTTAATCCAAATGAAAGGAAAAGGAGACCGGATGCGTTGTACATCTAAAACGACCAAAACCGAGAAAACAATCACAGAAATTTCAACTAACGTTACACACGTTTACCAATCTACGTTCATAGATTCTTAAGCCTTTAGTGAAGTTCAGCTTTAATGAAGATGTGACAGTAACTTACGTTCTTATACCGTGCGCAGATCAAAGCTAAGAGAGAAAAAATGAAACATTGTCTTGCAGTCAGCCGACTCTTATTTATACATCGTCCTTTGGCTCCAACGTTTTCATGGTCCAGTTAAATTGTCTGAAGGCCCTCTTTTGGCCAATCCATGTATTACGATAAAAGGAAGCGGTAGATGAAAACGGTTTAATTGTATCCTGGAGGATAGTATTGTTCTGGGATGGTCCAGGTTTGTGCACAAGGAAGTATACTGGATGACTGATAATCAGTTCTTTAGAAGTATTTTCAAAAATCAGAATTTTTCATGATAATGGAGGGCCTTTCTGCTGTAGTAATAAAGAGCAGGGGAGATATGGGCTATTTAGATCATATAGAATCATGGTGATACCGTGTGGTATTACAACTCTGCCAGTGAAAATAAGTGAATTTAACTACAATTAATAAAATTGTCCCCTGGCCTAAACCAAATAATTCTAAAGTATGAAAGATATGTTCAAACATGTAAAAAACAGATCTTCAAAACTTCTACATATCAGCTACTGGCATCTGGAAAGCGCTATAGAGTTCCATTATGTAAAAGTAACCTCTACTCATTTGTATCTATTGGGATCTTAAATATTGTAGTACCTGTAATGGTGTTTTAATTAATAAGTGTGGTTGATGACGTTTTTTTACATTTATTCTGTTATAATTATATTTATATAACAGTTATAACATTATATTTCCCTGTACTGGCCTATAGGGGCAGCATCGGCCCCGCGAGGGACAAGTAGTCAAAAAAACGGGGGCGAAGAAGTGTCTCCCGCGTATTTTGACTGCTGCCTTATTCGCAATAAAAGATGTGAGCTATTATATACTCCCTGTTTGTTGTATTATTATCAGAAGACTTAAGAAGATGGCAAGTCTCAGTCAGGAACTAAAGCGCTGGGCTGTTGAGGAACTTGAGTTGCCAGCAGCCAAACTCCCGGATGACGGCTATATAAAGACGTTAGTGAGGTGTTATGAATTATAGCATTAATCCTTCTCGGCGATTTTAGATTAATCACGTGTTTACGTTTTATTAAGGCTGTGTGTCGGTCCTGGAGCTTCCATCTGGAAGTATATCACGCAACATGTTTATAAGGAAAGGTGAGATTTTAAAGGTTTTACATCTCTAATGCTTTCTAGGCGTTCTTCAGTGTACTTTCTCTGGTTACACAGTAACGCTATTCCTTCGACAAAACTTTATGTCTTACAGGAACGCTCGGGTGATGAGGGGAAATATTCAGTGGTATCCTTTAAGTTTTCTGACAGTGTGAAGTGTTAATATGAAAACTTCTGCATATTTTATGCAAGGTTGCTATATAAAGGTTTTCGTAGTAAAGTTAGTTACTACGTAAATTAACTAAAATAAGAAATAGCAATATTTTATGTAACAAATACTACATTTTAAATAAAACTGACAGTATATATAAACGAATTCCAAGTATTAACAAATACTACAGTGTTATATTAAAAATATTAAAATAACTAATGTAATGTGTGTAAACATAAAATATGTCTGTTTCATGAGACCCACCAAAATGTATCATTTTTAACCGTCTTGTCAAACTGTTTAAAATTAAGCTGCTACTTATTTGCTAATTTGTGGTCATGTAAACTGTGGAATTGTTCCTTGACACTCAAAACCTTAAGGTACAAAGTTTTGCAAGACAAAGAGGTAAAGAGAAGTACTCGATTGCAGTTTGTTGTGCTGATTCTATCTGGTGCTAATGATGACTGTTCTTTGTAGCTTAAACAGTTGAAAAATCAGAATAAAGACGCGCGAAGGCTTGAGCTTCAGAGACAGATTGATACCCTTCAGACTGAACTCGATCAACTGGACACAAAGATCAGTAGAGTGGAAGATCAACTTGCTACTGAAGGTGAATGTTCTTATACTGTCTTTCTGTTCATCTTCAAGCTCTTTTATACTACCTACACCTATACTGCTGACTATGTGGAGGGGAAAAGGAAAAGATTAAAATGG
This sequence comes from Enteromius afrohamiltoni, assembly GCA_034779775.1. Lineage (NCBI taxonomy): Eukaryota > Metazoa > Chordata > Actinopteri > Cypriniformes > Cyprinidae > Enteromius > Enteromius afrohamiltoni. The sequence continues at coordinate 1,344,839 of JAUYWG010000258.1, read as the reverse complement.
TCTATAAATACCTTCTTTACCTTTATCCTTTTTAAAAATGCATCAGGATATTGTATGGTATTTAATGTTGCTGTTACTAATATCTGCTCCTGTTGCTGAGCAGAGAAGAATGTGGACAGGAACTGGGAGGACTTCACGGAAAGCAGGCACAGACAGATCCTGTTAGATTCTTTCAGGCAGCGTTGCTCAGAGGAGAGAAACGCACTGTTGGAGGACACACACGTCATTGGCACTCAGCAGCATGCCCTGGAGGAGCTGTCCAAGTGAGCCACCTTTATACTGTCATATATCTCGAAGACTGATTAGTCAATGTGTTTAAGCTGCTTTGTGCCATATTTTGATGCTTGATGCATTGTCCTTTCCTGATCAAATGCATTATTGTTCCTAATCATCTAGTAAAGCAGAGGTGAAGCTGGTGTTTGGGCCGTCTGACAGTTCAGACAGTGAAGCTGGAGCAGATCCATTGGTCTTAGTAAGTATTGCTGTATTACAAATTTAAAGTTCTACCTTTTAATGGCTAGGTGGTATAGTGCAAAAATCTTAAAGGATTTTTTACTTAGGGTGGATCCATACTACAAGATTTTCAAAATGTGAGAAACTGCAAACATGAGACGGGAAAATCCTAGATTTCAACATGTTGAATATTTACTATTCACAATCAGGGCACCTCAGAAGTTGTTCCAAGCAGATTCAGCCACTCTTAACACACATCACACCACAGGAAAACTGATCAAATAATATTTAGAACCACCAAGCTAATCTACACTTTACCTAGGATTGTAAGGAGAGAAAATTTGTCAAAAATCAGCCCAATTGTCTTGTGGTGTGTACCCAGCTTTAGGGGCTAATTGGATCATTTTAACTCCTGTTTAAACCGCTTGACCTTTCACTGATTGTTACTCATGAAATACTATTTTGCTGTTTTTTGTGCTTATTTGAAAAAATATGGTTGGTTGTTAGGTAAATCTGACTTTTCTTTATTTATGTTTGCAGTATTCTCAAGTACATTGACTGATGCTCTGTCTGCGTGCAGTTAATAGCCAACCAGTACAATAAGTCCTGTAGCTTAATTTGACAAGTATTCTGCCCCCTCAATGGAGAAAAATTACATTCAAAAAGGCTGTGCGCTATGCTGTAATCCAAGCGATGATGGCGTTCTTAAAGCCTTATGCCCTTCGCCATTCAGGACACTGGAACAGGAAGGACCTCACTCATTGAAACGCAGCATCGTGTTACAGCTTTTTCAGGGAACATGGTTTGAGTGAAGTAACCCAAAACATTACTAAGCCTAAATTTGAAGATGATGAAATTCGTATATTTCACTTGCTAGTGTGTGAGTTGGACGCTAAGTATAAGATATATTTTTATTCGCCAAACACTCTGACTGAGCACTTTCAAGTTTTTCTCGTCATCAAGCCATCTGTGCTATTTTTCAGTTCATCTGAATAGATGCCCAGGTCACCTGTGTTTGGTGTACCGTAAACTCTAGTGTGAAGGTGCATGACTCACAGCAAAGAGAGAGGCATACAGTCTTACATATTATGCAGAATTGACTTGTTGCATTTAAATGATATTCTTTATGGTATTTTCCTGTGTTAACAGCATTACTTTGGCATTCTTCAGCTTTTAAAAGCTGTCATGTTCTCCTTAATTTCAGAAAGATGTGAGAGAACTCTGCAACGAGAGGGTTCTCTTTGTCCAGGACCTGCTAGAGAGTGAACTTCACTTGAATTCGTCCACTGAGTAAGACGCACAGACCTTTGATGCTGATATTGTAGATAGAAGAGCTTTAGCACTTTTGCCTTGTACCAATTTGTTTGTTTTTCGTTCAGAGTTACTCATGAACAAAGGAAAGCAGTGATCCAGCACTGGACGAGTGCAGTGGAGGTAAACGAGGACATTGATTTGAGGAGGATGCATGTTTGTTTATGTATCTGCACATCAACAACTGATGAGAACCAATATGTTAAATTTTCAGAACGTTCTACGCTCTCATCCTCCAAACCAAGTTCTTTCAGCTCTGCGAGCTTTGACCTCCAGACAGCAGGTAGCGTTAGAAGAGAAGATTGCTGCTTTGAATGTGGAGCGAGACGTTTCGGATCTAGGGTATGTTTTTACTTTATAATGTATATTATATGTTGTTGAATGGATTATTGCTTATTACTCATTTAATTATTGCAGGTTTCGTTATGAAAGCAATCACCTAATAGATGTATCGGCTGAGCAGAAAGAGGAGTTAACACCTGTCCGCAGTCTCTTACAGGTGATCATCTGAGATTGTAATTTTACCGCGTTTTCACACTTTCTCTTGTGGCTCAGATTGTATTTGTGTGTTTGCACACAGTCTGCCTGGGAGGAAGTGGAGCAGAGTTATTTTGAACTGGCACAGGCTCGCAACAGATGTGGGCAGCTGCAGACCGAACTCATGTCTTTGATGAGAAAAGCAGAGACGACACACGGATCAGACCCAGTGTCCAGGTGAAAGTTCTTGTGAAATCAATAAATATTAGTAATAAATATTACTAAAATAATTAAAGATTATATATATATGTATGTATGTATATAATATGGGAGGTATTTAAGAAAATGTTTGTTGTAATACTGAAAAGTTTCATTCTGAGCAGGTGTGTGTTTGAGTTGGAGATGGAGGGAATAAAGCAGTCAGCAGTCAGAGACCGCATCAGAGAGCAGTGTGCTCAGCTACAGCTGCAGGCCAGAGAGGGGCAGGACGCCATCAGAACCCTGCAGACACAGTGGCAAAGTGTCATGGACTTCAGACAGCTTGTGGTGTGCAACTGAATTTATTCCTAACAAAACACTGCTAAATCATAGTCTGAAGTTAAGTGCTTTATTTCTTTCTTTATTTTCGGTGTAGGACAGAAGACAAGAGCAGATACGGCGTCTGATCAAGGGAAACTCCACTATCAAGACAGAGTTAACCCGTGTCCATGCAGAGGTATCATCTTGTGCAATACATTCTTTAGTCTTCGGTGTAACAAGATCCTTTAGTGCTGTAGAATGTTTTTATTTAGTTATTTTTACACTGACAAACCTTTGAATGGTCCTGTTTGTATATGTATCTATCTATATATAATAAACCTTGTTTATTTTTGTTCCAGGTTGGGCAGTTTGTTCAAGGAAAGATTGATCCTCAAATTGACAATGTGATAAAAGCAAGCGGTGGACTGCGCAACTCTGTGTCACAAGGGGCCAAGCACTTCAGCTGCGTATCACTGGCTGCACTCAATCGCAGGGTCATGAAAGGGTCAGCATTTCTACCGAAATCTTTTCTTTTTTTTACTTTCCACATTCAGTACTTTTGAACAAGATACCAAGACTAGCGTTTTGAATTGTAAGACGAAGCTGAAGTTCTTGTAAGTGTTTAGTTCAAATCAGCACAATATTGCATTATCACCATATCAGTGGAAAAAATCTACTAAATTAATCATTCTCTGAAGCTTAATGTGTATTCTGTGACCTAGTCTTCTGTTTGTTTTTTAACTCTCAGAGGGCAGAAACTACCAGCAGCTCAGCTTTCCATTCACTGGATACAGTCCCCAGCTTTCCACAAACTCTGTCGGAGTCTTTCATTTCCCATGTATATGGTGAGATGTTCACTTACAGTCTTTTAATACTCCTTTATTCCTAATCTTCCTGAGAGCCATTTTAATTAACTCATCAAGCACCAGTTAGTAAGTCCATTGTTTTAACAAGTCTGTTTTCTAGCGATTGTTCATATCATGTATACATTACTGAAAGAAATAAAGGGAACACTAAAATAACACGTCCTAGATCTAAATGAATTAAATATTCATATTAAATACTTTGTTCTTTTAGTTGAATGTGCTAACAAAAAAAAAAATTATCAATGGACGTCAAATTTATTAACCCACGGAAGTCTGGATTTGGAGTTATACTCAAAATTGAAGAGGAAAAACCACTACAGGCTGCTCCAAGTTTGATGTAATGTCCTTAAAACAAGACAAAATGAGGCTCAGTAGTGTGTGTGGCCTCCACGTGCCTGTATGAGTGAATTTGCCAATCTTGGTGTTCTCTGGCAAATGTCCTGCTGGGCTGCAAGTATAACCCCCACCTGTGGACGTCAGACCCTCGCACCACCCTCATGGAGTCACGTTTGAGCAGACACGTGCAGATTTGTGGCCTGCTGGAGGTCATTCTGCAGGGCTCTGGCAGTGCTCCTTCTGTTTCTCTTTGCACAAAAGCGGAGGTAGTGGTCCTGCTGCTGGGTTGTTGCCCTCCTACGGCCTCCTCCATATCTCCTGATGTATTGCCCTGTCTCCTGGTAGCGCCTGTATGCTCTGGACACTATGCTGACAGACACAGCAAACCTTCTTGCCACAGCTCGCATTGATGTGCCATCCTGGATGATCTGCAACACCTGAGCCACTTGTGTGGGTAGACTCCGTCTCGTACTTCCACTACAGTAAAAGCACCGCCAGCATTCAAAAGTGACCAAAACATCATCCAGAAAGCATAACTGAGACGTGGTCTGTGGTCACCAGCTGCAGAACCACTCCTTTACTGGAGGGTATAATTTCCACCTGTTGTCTATTCCATTTGAACAGTGAAATGGATTGTCAAGTGTTGCTTCCTAAGTGGGCAGTTTGATTTCACAGAAGTGTGATTGACTTGGAGTTACATTGTGTTGTTTAAGTGTTCCCTTTATTTGTTTTGAGCAGTGTAGATTAAATATAGGTGGCCAAAATTATTAGAGCAAATCTCTAATAAAGCATCTTGGAGACGTTGCCCCAGTTCTTCTGGATTTAGTCTGTCTCCATTTGTTCTGTTTCTAAATGTCATTCCAGGCAGCCTGAAAAATGATGAGATCAGATCTCTGTGTGGAGCACTGGCTGTTTTCAGACTCCTTGTACAAACAAAAATCTCACTTGATTATTACAATTAATGGCGAAATGTAAAAGAATATTTCCTACTGGCACACCACAGCAAAAGATGGGAATAGCTGACTTAAAACCATTTTTAGCTGATGCAAATACTAGTGTTTTGATCATATTGGCCACAGCTGTATGTCAAAGATCGAAAGTATCCAGATCAAGCTGAAATAACAAAAAAAAAACTAATAGAGTCTCGACTTTCTTTGCCAGGCTCCAGAAGAGTTGTGGTCTCAAGCTGCAGTTTTAAGATTGGAGTTAAGAAATCTGCGCAGGCTTCTTCTGCTTTTCTCAGAGTCATCAGCAGACCTGCAGAAGCTGACCGCACGGCTACCATCACCTGATCAGCAGAGTATGTCAATTAAAACTTGACCAATTCTTTTTGACCCTAAATTAAAGTTTTTGTGAGTAGTAAGAGCCTTGAGTCTGTGCTATGAGAGAATGCTATTCTGATGTCTGTTTCAGCTTTGGTGCAGCGTGTGAAGATGGTAGATGAAGAGATTCTGCAGACGTTGCTCCCAAGAGCCCGTGAGCTCACACAGAGGTGCTCAAAAGGCCTGCTTTACACAGAACAAGTGAAGACTGCTATCACACACTGGTAATACCCTCAAAGTTTCCAACAGTCCCTTTGGAATAGTCAAGCCTTCTTTATTTTTATGGTGCTTTATACAATAGAGATTGCTTCAAAGTAGCATCACCATATTAAACGAGAAAGTAACAGATTCAGTGATGTAAACTTCAAAATGAGAAGATCATTTTTAATCAAATTTAACACACCTTTTGACTGTGTCTGTGCAGGTGGGAGCAGCCTGGACAGTTTGCCCTGCCAGAGATGCAGAGAGAAGGACTGACTTTCCAACAATGGCTTCAACGATGGAAACTGGCAACAAAAGAACCTTAGTTTGACATTTGAGAGTTTGTTGGGCAACTTTATCTGTAAAAAAATTAACTTTGTTTAAATTTTTCTTACATTCCGTTCAAATGAATCTGGGATTAAATAATCTTACCTAGCATTTCTTACATTTATTAACTTGCCTGCAACACATTCAGTTTGAGTTCAAGGCTACGTCCTGTTAAAGAAATATTTTATGCACTTTTTTTTAGGTTTCTCAATAAATAATCTAAAAATGTTGGAATAGAAGTGCAGTTGTATATCTTCTGTTTTGTGGCATTGTAAATGCCGCTGCTGAATTTAGAAGTTACTAAGACACAAAATGCATGTGCTGATGCTGTAATTACAGCATTCTCTTGTAGGAGCTTGGGTAATGAGATTATGAAATTCCATTATGAATGGTAACAGTAGTTGTATTTCTTGGTTAGAGCAAATATTTTTAAACACAATTATGTGCGCTGATTTGCAACAAAAAAGATTATACCTTCATAACTTTTGCCCCAAAATCCCGCTGCCCTGGTAATCGCCGATGTTATTCAGTCAGAACATATTTCACACAACATGATTTTGAATCGCAGACAGGTCCTGATATTTAACATGCCAAATATCTTACGGATGTAGGTGATTCTCTCAGATCCAGGGTCAATAGTTGACCCTGTGTCATTGTCACTCACGTGAACGAGCACTGATTTGTGAACGAGCACTGATTTGCCTGTGATTCTGGGCATTTTTCGGCAATTTCTCAGAACCTGTTCGGGGGTTAAGATCATGCAGTCTGAATTTGTGCATTTATTTTATCAAAAATACAGTAAACAGTAATATTGTGAAATACTACCAATTCAAATTTGAAGAAACCGTGTAGAGAGCTGCTTTTTTTGGAAATCAACTTTTTTTCTGAATTTTTGAAAATATGTTTTTTGTACCAGTGTCTTACTGTCACTCGAAAAATGTAATGCATTCCTGCTGAATAAAAGTATGTCTGTTCCTGAAAAACATCTGTGCGAATAATTTCAGTCTGACGGTTATTTTTGTTTGTAAATTAACGTGCACATCCCAGTTTAGGAAACTTCTAATATTCATACTCTACAAAAAATGAAAAAAAGCACAATTTTTTTCAGGGTGTTTTATAATACTCAATATCAATTTTAAGCAACTGAAGTTAAAAACTGAATTTTCTTTCATATACATTTTTTCACTCTCACAATCAAAAGATCACGCATTAGAATGCTTACAAATGATTCCAGAGGCAGCTGTGTCACAATGGCTAAATTTTTCTTTACACCCTGATTCAATGGCATTGTTTCTGGCTTAAGGCTTGGATAACATGTCATACGTAGACAATTCTCTGTAACCAAAAACAATCACACATAAAATCATGAACTGAACTGTACACATAAAAGTAAACATAACATTTGAACTTAAAATGAAATGTCAGGGGAGGGGGAAAACAAAAAAAAGTGTTGTGGATGAGACTGTAGATCTTTTGGTGTAGATCGCACTCTTTTTTTTTATGTCCGGTCTACTGCAAGTGATTGATGACATAGATATGTTATAAAGACTCGATCTTGCTTTAGCGGCCCAATTATCGTATTCTGGTGAAAAGGTTTAAAACTGACACAGATTCCTAAAAAGACAAGAAAAAATTTTTATTAAATTGAGGACATGAGCTTGACGCACAGCATTTCACATGCACACACACACAAAAAAAGTAAAAACACCTTACCTTTGTTGATCGTGTTTTACTAAATACATTCCAAAAACGCAGAGTTTCATCACCTGCACCAGTCACTATTGCCTCTCCGTCGGGAGACATGGCCTAAAAAGATAAAATCGGTAAACATGATTCAAAAATACTATTACAAAAGAGTCGATTGTTAAAATAAAACAACAGATGTTAAAGTACTAACCAGATAGAGCACCCTATACGAATGGCCAGTCAATTTGGCTACTTGAGTAAGAGAGGGGTATTTCCACACAAGGATCTGATTCTGAGAGTAACCGTGTGTGCTGACCTGGAGACATTAGAGACACCACCATGCCTATTAGTCTAGGTCTACAGCTTTAACCAACCATAAACACTAAGCATTTGGTCAGTTGAACAGAATAAACTTACCAGTTCATTGGTGTGTTTGGACCAGGCCAGGTTGCAGACTTGTGAGCCTGTGTCGATACACTGCAGCGGCTGTGCTGTGAGTGTGTTCCAGAAGCGGATGCAGCGGTCAGCCGTTCCTCCTCCAGAGGCCAGGAGCCCATGCTGGTGAGGAGACCAGGCGATGGCCTTCACCGCCGCCAGGTGTTCTGTGTACTGCTGCATGGGTAACACGCTCGAGTGATTCCACACTAACAGCTGCAGGATCAATCAAAGATATGCTTTTAGAGAGATGCAGTTAGCCGATAAAATGTGTGCTTGTATATTTTAATATATTGCAAAATTATATACAGCAGTCAAATCACCTTGTTGTCATTTCCTCCAGAGGCCAGCAGCTGATGGTCAGTGCTCCACTTAAGTCCGCAGACCTCTTGTCTGTGACCCTGCAGCCTGCGCTCTGACTGCAGAGGGGGCGTCCTGATATCCCTCTGAAGGATCATGCGGTCCCGGCTGCCCGATGACAGCTGATCTGCATTCCAGGCCAATGCACCTGAGGGCAGAATTCTCAACAGTTTTCATAACAGGTTTAACCCTATGCTTACATTTCACTAGAATGTGAAGCACACCAGAATGTCAAAAATGGACAAACTATAAATCATTACAAGCAAGAGTGAACATAAATATTACATGTCAAATGTTTGGGGACCGCAAAACTCCTTTGCAAGTCAAAATAATTTATTCCTGTGATTTTAAGCAGCCATCACTCCAGTGTTTAGTGTCACACGATACTTCATTTTCAGATGCTGATTGGTTCTCAAGAAACACTTTTCAGTTTTGCTGCTTATTATTTTAGTGAAAACCATGATCCTTCTCAGAATTTAGATTTAGATTGAAATTATGCAAAGAACAACTCAACAGTTCTGTAATGCCCATTTTTAAAAATAGCTTTTAAATGTTGTCAATTTACTGCATACTCGCTGAAAAATACTAAGTACATGTTATGTTTAACAAAAACACCATAAAATAAAGTTCCCAAAAACACCTACACCTTTAAATAATACATTTAAATATTTTTCTATAATTTTCCATAAAGGAAATCAAATCTCTTACCAACTCTTGCTGTGTGTCCCTCTAAGGCAAACAGCTTTTTGCCGGCTGTAGCGTCCCAAATTTGTACAAAGCCTTTGTGTGTACCCACAGCGACAAGATTGCCCTACGAGAGAAAAACGGTCAACCCTCAAAACCCAGAAAGCAACTTCTGATAGTCCAAGTCATAAAGGTTAACTCACTCTCTCTGACCAGCCCACCGACGTGACTGAATCTCCCTCCACTGATAGATCACATAGTCGCGTTACCTACAAACATAGCAAAGAAAAAAACCACACAACTTAGTCCAAGCGTTCAATGGGTATTTACTGACTCTAAATTTGCATAAAAAGCTTATGCATACTTGACTGGTGCAGGCACTCCAAAGGTAAACACAAGTCCCCAGTCCAACACTGAGCACATTTAAAGAGGACCAGTCCACTAAGTTGAGGTAGAAGTCATCTTGTAGCTCCGGTGCATCTAGCACCTTAAAAGGAATCTTAGAAATTTTGCGCGTAGGTTTCCTTGGTGACCGCAGCAGCTTCTGGCTATAAAAAAAAACATGCATGCAATTAAAACAATGCATTTTATTAATCAATCGCATTTTCCAGAATTCGACTCAACTTACCTTTTGCTGCTAACAGGTGAGAGGGAGTACGGGGAAACACTGTTATCATCAGGTGTGGATCTTTTGGCACTGAGCGAATACTGTACATACAAACACAAAAGCGCATGCTTAAAACGCATATCAAAACACTTATGTGGCATCAAATGAACACATCAATGCATAAGAGAGACTTACACTAAAGAGGCTTCTCCTCTCGGGTGTGGAGGGCTGTAGTCTTCTATCTTCTGTTTGAGGATCCAAAACCTTCTCAATCCCAGCCCCAAGCAACTCGTTCTTCAGCAGGGCAGAATACGCCAAGCCATCCACTGTCAAACAACGAGCCAAAGTAGTACAACAAGAGGAACGAGTAGGCCACCACACTTGAGAATAGTATTGTCACGGTACCAAAATTTCAGTATTCGGTACCAATACCAGTGAAAATCCACAGTTCCAAACGCTATAGGAGCATTAAATAGTTAATAAAGAAACTTTATTCTGATAATGTGCATTAACCTTACGTATTTTCTAAAAATAAGCGGGAATTTCAAGTTGAATTTGGCGCCAGAGCATGCAAAGCTGTTACTGCTGCAGAATATTCTGACGTATCAAAACATACTGGATTAAACGAAAATATGTGTTGTAGAGAGCTGCAGCAAATGGCTTTTAATTGAAAGAAATCTCTCTGTGCTTTTATGAAGACGATGCAACGTTTCTTGTAGCGTAGCAAGAACCAGGTTTACCCGTTGCTCTGTACTACCGGTACTTCAGAAAACCTGGTACCGTAACATTTCACCGTCTTGGTACCGAAGTACCGGGTCTTTTGACAACACTACTTGAGAATATGATCCAGGTTCATTTAAAGCATAGTCTGTCCCTCCCCATAAAAAAGACATCATAACAGATTTATTAATGCAAGTAAAATCAACACAATGCTCTTCACACTCACCTTTGCCAGTGTCTGATGTTGCATCTTTGGTTTTTTTATTCTGGCTTGGTGACTTTTCATTTTCCTGTAATAACAGTAAAAGAAAATTAACTTGACATTTCACATTCCTTTGATTCAAATTAAATGGAAGCTCCATTATTAATATTTTTGTATAATATTCCACTCACATTTATTCTGTGGAAGTTGATGCTCCAGTTAGCTCCCGCTCGAGACGGTATGAATCTGTCGCCATGCTTGCTTGGTGATGACAGTGGCGACTCAGGGGTGGGGGTCAGGTGACAGATCACATCTCTTACTTTCTGTATTAAAAAAAAAAGAAGTGGTAATCAGATTAAATGAATAGTCTGAAGTTGACAGATATTAAAATTAACATCCAAGTCATACAGTTTCAAGGCTGCAATATTCAAGACGACAGACTCACCATAGGGCTGGTGTTGTCATTCTGGACGTTGATCTGCCGCAGTAACCGGCGCTCATAGTCCTGATCCATGGATGTGATTCAGAAATCTGGGAATTCAGGGGCACGGTGCCTACAGGGCATTCATGGAAATACTACGTTACAACGATGCAATGTTAAAGGTCGACACTCTTAGGTGGCATTCGTTGTCTGAAGGCAGAAGGCTGCAAGACTCGTCAGCAGACGCCATCTGTTCAATACCCTATATAAACAGGTGTTCAGAACAGCTGCTCAAAATCGACAACTTCCAAACAACAGGAACATACAGACAAGAATATTTTGGAGTGCCATTCCCAATTCGTGACAATTAAAAAAAAAAGACCTTAACTGCATTCGTTTGGTGGCCTAAGCAAACAATGACAGCATATTGCGGTAAACTTGTTTTTATTGCGAATTAAATACGTTAAATGCGTCTTTACTAACAGTTAATATTATGACAATATATAAAGTTAGCTAGAAAGGAATTACCACACAATTACTCTCAGTCCTGAATGAAGAGATACTGCATTCCTTTGTCAACACGGCTAACGTTAACTAACGCCACTGTTCATTCATGTAGAATTGTTTCAGAAACACAACGTTACATCAGCTGAATCAAAGCTGTCTAAATGTATATATTAATAAAACACCAGTATTGTCCTGCACTCATTATTAGCATCTTGGTGTTTTACAATGGATTACCGAAAAGCTAGTTAGGCTAATCTGACCCCACAAATCATCGGACCTACCTTGACAACAATATTCGGCGAATTTATAATCCGATCAGCACAATCTTATCATAAACAAACCCGTCGAGCGTAAACCTTGAAAAACTGAGAATATATTGATAATGGATATAATATACGCCGCTCGATTTTGTTTGCAAATCGAGGCTGTTGTTATCGATGGCACCGCAAGGAATCATGGGATTCCTACGCTGACGTCACGGCATTTGAAACAAAACAAAAAAAAGCGTTGCTATGTTTTTAAAAGGGCAAGGAAACAACGTCGATTTTTTTGGCACAGTAACTAAATGTAAAAATTAAAGGCACAAACTTTCCATAATATATGGCATGTATTTTTAAACCAAACGTGACATCAGGCATTTGGTTAAAATTATATGCTCTTATAGAAAGTTTATGCTTTCCATAATAAATACTTGCGTAATTATACTTATAAGTGTTTTGAAGTATAAAAATAAATAAATACATAAATAAATACTTTTCCTACCTTTTTAT
>JAUYWG010000258.1:1316993-1332535 GCA_034779775.1 Enteromius afrohamiltoni | reverse complement strand
AAAATCTTCTATTTTTGACCCTAATAAATATAACAGTAATAGTACACACATTATAACAGAACCAAAATAAGATAAATAAAATAATATCGAAGTAAATTAGTGAAGTACCTATGCTAAAATACTTTCATTTATTGTTTATTTATTTATTACAATGCAACCTTATTTCCGGGTGTAATAGCTTTATACAAAAAAAAGAGGAAAGAGATAAGTGATGTTACGTACATCAAATGGTAAATTATTGAAAGCCATTAAGTCATGGAGTCAGTCATAAAATCATATTGTATTTATATTTTATTTTCCATTGTTCTAAAACAACCCTTTATTTTGAAATGTACATGGAAAGATATACAGTAGGTGGCGGTAATAATGAGCGGATAATGAACGAAAAGAAGAAGAAGAAGAAATAAGTGTACAGGAGACCGGAAGTGGCCATCTGTCGCTTTTCATTCTCGTCTTGGGAGCATGTTTGTTGTGCTTCTGTTCTATCTAATGATGAGCAAACCACTAAATCACAAAAACAATACACTCCACTCTGTACATTAGAGTGTGTATTACCACACGTTGCACAAAATGCCACGTTCATACTTGAAAACAGACGAGGCGAGAGATGCTGCGGAGATGAAGCATTTACTCGCATCCAAAATTAGAAGGCGAAAAGAAGAAATTCATAACTACATACTAGAAAGGCGAGCAGAAATTCATAAACGAATCAGATATCGAAGGCATCTTTTCCTCAATTACCGGAGCACGAGAACGGTAAACTGCTGTTTCTGTATATGTAAACTAAGCATTTCTAAGACACAGTTAAAAGCGTGCATATTATTCAAGGCACTTATATTTACATAGCGCGTCATACTGTAGAGATGATTTTAAAGCAGCTTCGCCGTAATAAATGTCAGAATCAACGATGCAGTCCATACATAACAAGGGAATCAGATCCTATTGCAGTAAGCTTTTTTCTCTCAATGTTTTAGATACCATCACCAGATGAAGAAGACCTGCAAAATCATGTCCCAATCCTTGCAGACCCAGACTGGTGGGAGAGAGTTGTGATGACAGAGTTTGGACCAGAAGACTGGCTTGACAAGTTCCACGTCACAAGAGATATCTTCCTTCTTCTGAGCGCTAAACTCAAGCCTCAGCTGGAACAAGTGTATATCGAACAAAGTGGACAGACCATTACGCTGGATAGATGTATTGCCATGGCCTTAATGCGCTTGTCCACCAGCACAGAATACTGCTTCCTAAGTGAACTCTTTGGTGTGCCCATTCCAACTGTGTGTCAATGTGTACGAGAGGTATGTGAAGCTATCATTTTGTTACTAAAACCCCTCTACATGCAGTTACCTGCAGACCATGAACTTGAAGAACATGCGGAGCAGTTTTATACTCTGTGGGGTTTTCCTCACTGCATTGGAGTCATCGACTCCCTTCACATCCCTGTTAAATCGCCCTCCACGGACACCCAGGATTGCTGGAACCCGAGAGGATGGCACTCTGTGGTACTTCAGGGTGTAGTGAATGCGCAAGGCATCTTCTGGGACGTTTGTTCTGGTTTTACAGGCAGCATGGATGATATGACCATCTTGCAGAGCTCAGAGCTGTGGACAATGGCAGAACAGGGAGGTTTTTGCTCTCAGCCACCCAAAGAACTGATGGGTCAACCATTGGGATTTCTGCTGCTGGGCGATGTGGGTTATTCGCTTCAGTCCTGGCTACTGAAGTGCTATCCTTCCTTGTCAAATCTAACACCACAACAGCAAGCCTTCAACATCCAGCTGAACCACGGCCTTAAAGTCATTGAAAATGCCTTCCAGCATCTTAAAGCACGATGGCAGTGTCTGCACAACAGAAATGACAGCAATGTAGACTTGGTATCCAAGATGGCTGTAGCTTGCTGCATCTTGCACAATATCTGTAACGTGCATAACAGTCCGTTTAAAGAGGAGTGGGTTGAAGCACTCAGTCAGAATGAATGCCCACAGCCCACAGACTTGCCTACGGTCTATATAGATGATCCAAGCGCAGAGGCAGTTCGTTCTCTGCTCTGTAGCTATTTTGAGCAACAACAGCAGAGCCAAAAATTTGATCTGTCTCCAACAAGCAGCCCAGCTCTGCCTGTACCCGAGCCTCCTCAAGTGGACAGTGCTGGAACAGCATAGTTTGTGTATTGACTGATCATTTTATTCCCCTGTTCATAGTCAGTTTACAGCTGCCATTCAATACTTAGAAAATAACATGGTAGAAAGTGTGTAAATTCATAGTATTTAAATACTAGTCTTATATTTTACAGTAAGATTATCTGTTTTATAATTTTTTTTAGACTTTTAAATAATTTGACATAATTTGTTTTATTTGCCGTCCAATGGATCAATATTGTGTACAATTTAAGTGAATAAATAAATATACTTACAGCTGTTTAATGTGTATGATTTCTAAAAATACATACAACCCTCCAAAAAATGTATTCACGTCATGTTGTTTCCGAGCTCATAGTTTAAAAAGAAATAATGATCAATGATAGAGAACATTATATCAGTGATGGTAACAGCAGCTTGTTTACAAGTTTTAGAATGGTTTCACTCCAGTCCAGTAGGTGGCGCTGCACAAATATGAATAATTCGAAATCACATGAGTAAAATAGTTCCTTCTTGAGTGGACGGCATGGGAAGGTTGATGGAGAATCCTCTGTGAGTGGGGGAAAAAACCCAGTCTTTGCTTGTAGTAAGTTTGGTATTCAGATAATTCAGCGATTGTAATGAATTAGGTTAGCGACATTCTGTTTTAACACAATATTGTTTTAAACCCGTTTTGCCAGCTGCATAACACTCTTGACAGAGACGCGTGGCCTTTTCTTTCATAGTGCAACACAGTGACTCTTTAAAACCCTATTAAACCTGTCTTTTTTTAGTTTACATATTATAGAGCGAGCACAGAAAAGTAGCAATGTATACAGGTGAACACATTCTGAATGAATAATCTTCTCGGACACACGCGGTATGTGTAATAGATACTAATTTCACAAAAATGGCTATAAGTAGAGGCCAAATTCTCGTTTTTGCCCTGTCTTGCTCACACTGACAGCTACTCTGAGAAAGTCTATTATTATAGTAACCGATGAAAGATCTTTCATGAACGATTCTTTCACGTACGGTCTCATTTTGGGCAAGTTGATATTGTGTTTTTTTTTTGTTTTTTTTTTTACAATTATGAGTAAGTCAGCAGCTCATTAAAGGTTAAAGAATTGCTTAGAATTGGTTCATTAAAAACAAGTAGCAGGAATGAGACTAGTAACAAAATAGTTGATTGTAAAGATTGGGTTTGTTTGCAGCCTCAGAAGGCCAAAAAATGAAGTAGTTATTATGAAGCATGTGGTCAAACATTTGTTGTATTTAATTGTAGGTTCTGTATATGCTGCTCTCTGGAGTACTGAGTTTAACCTGTGCATAAGGACATCCTCCTGACACTGAAAGCGTCCTCATGGCAAATGATGCGGATATAGCAGAGGTGGGGAGGATTCTCGTCAGCCCAAAGCAGAACCTGACAACGCGCTTTAGAGCACTTTTTACTCTCCGCAACCTTGGTGGACCAGAGGCCATTACATGGATCAGTGAAGCTTTTGTGGATGAATCTGCACTTCTGAAGCATGAGCTGGCATACTGCCTCGGACAAATGCAAGACGAGCGGGCCATTCCTATCCTAGAGACGGTCCTGAAAGACACTAATCAAGAGCCAATGGTCAGACATGAAGCAGGTGAGACTTGATACCTCCTTATTTTCCAAGATTTGTCATATTCAGCATTTTTATTGTATTTATAAATTCCAGGAGAAGCACTGGGAGCCATTGGAAATCCCAAAGTCTTAAATTTATTGAAGAAATATGCAGAAGATCCAGTAATTGAGGTACACTCAATGCGTATCACCAGTCTATTCTCTGTTCATTGATTGTCCTGTTGCTGGCACGTTTTGATTGCGTTTCAAGCTTAGATCTGACAGTAATTTGGATTTCACAAAGGTGGCGGAAACCTGTCAGCTGGCAGTCCGGAGGCTGGAGTGGCTCATGAATGATGGACAAAAGACAGCAGAGGGGTCAGATGAGAACCCTTACTGCTCTGTAGACCCTGCACCCCCCGCCCCAAGAAAAAGTGTCCCGGAGCTGAGGGCGCAGCTTTTAGACGAAAGCCTGTCGCTGTTTGACCGTTACAGAGCCATGTTTGCGCTGAGGAATCTTGGGACTGAAGAGGCTGTTCTGGCCCTTGGAGATGGTAAGGAAAGGTTTTAACTGAGATCTATGGAAACACAAAGATGCAGCAATACTAGTCGCATCCCAAATGTTGACCTTTGTAAATTACAACGGTAATATTGTGAAACTATTTTCTATTTTAATGTATTTTTTTCACTGATATGATGGCAAAGCTTGATTCTCTGCTATAGTCTTCAGTGTCACATGATCCTTCAGAAATCATTGCAATGCTAAATTTGCCAAATTCTTTCAGGAGATGAAAATCTTGTATGATCAAGCGTGGCTTAAAAGGTTAATCTAATGCATCCATTCATTTTATACTATTATTTTCTTTTAAAAATGATTTTAGGTCTTCAGTGCAGCAGTGCCTTGTTCCGTCATGAAATCGGCTACGTCTTGGGTCAGATCCAACACGAGGCCAGCATCCCTCAGCTGCAGGCAGCTTTAGAGAAGACGGAAGAGAATGCCATGGTCAGACACGAGTGCGCAGAGGCGCTTGGCTCCATCGGGAAGGAAGCGTGCTTACAGATCCTAGAGCGCTACAGGAAGGACCAGGAGCGGGTAGTGAAGGAGAGCTGTGAGGTGGCACTGGACATGCTGGAGTATGAGAACAGCTCACAGTTCCAGTATGCAGATGGACTGCTTAGACTGAAAACCGCTCAGTGAAACACATTTCCTAAAATGTGTTTCAAACTCAAGTGAAAGCATTTTGAATGCTTGAATATTTAATAAACAAGTTTTTGTGGATGAAAAAAACAAATACGTTTACGTAATAAAAGCATTTATTTGACTTCATATATGCTTGTCTTGTTCTGCCTTTAAGCTTTAGCATTTTGCGTCATGAATATTAGTGATGTCGCTAATTAAGTTTGTAGTCTTCAAGTCTGCGACTAATGTTAAATCCTCCACGCATAAGCAGAGTTGATTAGCAGAGCTCAGAGCACCAGTGCTTGACTGAGGTCTAACAGTACGTTCTGCCTAACTAATCCACACAGCACTCTATCTTATTCAATAAGATTTCATCTTTAAACAAGCGCAAGTGGAATTAAAATCCAAATGCTGTAATCCTTAAGTGATAAGTCCTAGCTAGCATATCAAACAAATTGCTGTAAACAAACCGAAATGAGAAGCATTGGATTTGGATTATTCTTGTATCTGTATAATCAACTTTATATATGTATAGTACAATAAATAAGCAACTTTAGGAAACAGATTGGCCGTTAAGTAGATAATTGTACACGTGCACTTCTAATTTACTGATGATAGTATGGATGGAGGGTGACAAACCTGGAATGTTGTGCTCAGCAAAGGCTCTGGGGATTTTTAAGCCTCATTTGAGTTTGGGGGGAGGAGAGACGACCACATACTGAGGAAAAGGCTGGACCAAACCACAGAAAAAGGCTGAAAGTAAGGCAAAGCAGAGAAAGGCTGTAGACGGCAATCAGGGAGAAACTTGCAAACATGCTACACCCCTTCATGATCGGTATTGTCACAATTAATACCTCCATCACCATTGCATACTGGATCTTCATTCTGACAGAAGCCTTTCACAAGAAGACTGATGATGAAGCCAAAAAAGACAACCCTGCATAGCCAACACACCCTGCATGTAGCTAGGAGTAAAGAAGCTTAGAATATAGTTCGTTAGTTAGTAACAAACTTAGTTTGTTTTGTAGCTTCTATGTTTATTTAACAATTTCATAATATAGAAATCGTGGGGGAAAAGTTCCTGCCATTTGAATAACCAATGACTCCCAACTCTCCAGGAACTGGTTTACATACAGGTAACTTTTTTTTTTAGTTTGTTGCATAAAATGCTAGCACAACATTTGTTTCATGTTTGTTTCTCTTTTTTGAAAAGACATTAAATAACCTCTAACAGATTTGAAAAACATTCTACCACCTCGTGCTACACTTCAAAAGCCGGTAAGTTCGTTATGCTCATGAAGGCTGCATTTATTTGTTGAAAAATACAATGTATTTTTTTCCTGCGATGACAAAGCTGAATTTGCGCAATCTATTACTCCACTCTAATGATCTTTCATAAATCATTCTAATATGCTGATTTGGTGCTTAGAAAAATGAAGGGTGGGTGTTTTTAATCAATACAAGGATGCGTTAAGTTGATCAAATGTAACACTAAAAATAAGATAATATTGATAACAATAAGAAATGTTACTTTCTACATTTAAATTTACATTTAGTTATTTGGCAGATGCTTTTATCCAAAGCGACTTACAAAGTAGAAGCGAACAGACCAACGAGAATTAATTTGTGTCTTCAGATGTTTTTTAAAGTCTTTAGCCATTTGCAAAAAACATCTGAAGACACATTTTTCACCACCACTTAACCAATTACTACTAGCACTTAAGTTGTGATTGTTCTCAGAGAGTATTGTCACAAAGGTCAACGTGTTAATTAATTGAATATGTGTTTTCCGAGGCATGTTATAGCTTGTATGCAGTCTAAACTCTATGGTATGTGTATTTAAGTAAACCCACCCTTAGCCATTTATACCTTTCATAATCCATGTACCTTATATACCCTTCATAATGTGACGCATAGAGAAAGCAGGATTAGAGATGGGCAGGGAGATGGATAATATACATCAGATATGACTCATAGAGGATCATAGAGAACTCAACACAAAAGCTCTTGCTCTGTCAGTCATTCAGTCAGTAAGTGACAGGAGACAGTTTGTGCAGCATCAGCCTCTGGAAGAACAACACCGCAGCTGAAACTAAGACATGCATCCTATATTGATCGGCATAGTGACAGCTAACACAAGTTTAACTCTTGTCTACTGGAACTTTCTTCTGTCTCAGGTTTTCTGTAAGAAGATCACAGATGCACCACCGGTTGAGGAAATTCCAGTCTAAGTGAGTATTAATGTTATGACCCGTTAGATATTTTCTTGTAAACTTGTAAACTAACAAGTTTGAGCACCAAGTCTTAGTACTTTTTGATTTCATTTTATTAGTTACTTTGAGTGTAAGAAATGTTCACGAATTTGACGAAGAACCTACCATTCAAAACGTTATTATCAAAAGATGTTTTTAAAAAATTATTACTTTTATTTAACAAGGAGACATAAAATCGAAAGTGACAGTGAAGACATTCATAATGTGCGAAAGATTTTTATTTCATATAATTGTTCTATTAAACCTTCCATTTTTCAAAAGTTTAGCACACTAAAATGTTCCTTGTGTACTAAATTAGCATTTTTGAATACTTCCTAAAGTATCGCATGACACTGAAGAATGGATTAATGGTTACATTTTAAACTACATTTTAAAATATATTAATAGTACATATATAAATTGTAATAATATTTCAAAATATTACTGTTTTTAAAAAGATCAAATACAGCCTTTATGAGCATAAGAGACTACTAACCCCAAAGCTTTGAATGTAGGACACTGTCACAGTTCCAGTGTGCGAAACAATCAAAGCAAAACATTTCACTTACAGAAAGGTGATTAAAACATGATCTATCTGATTTGGACTTTTTTGGAGCTCTATCAATCTAGTCTTCAGTTGAGCATATTTATTTGTTTAGCTTTTTCCTCCACCCCATCTTTAGCTCAGGTGTCAATTCTGATTCACTGTAAATAAAACCAAAGGGAACAATTATAGCACAGTATACATTTTCTGTTTTAGTATAAAACACATATATAATGTAATTAAAAAACCATTAAAAACACACTCACTCACTCTTGAGACTGAACAGGAGCATCTCAGACGGGATTAGGTGGATTATGTTATAGCTAACCCTTGATTAAAGGCTTTCACCTTCATGAAAGACATTTGCCATTACCAGCAATGGAATATCAGAGTCAGCGAGATGTCAGCCAAAGGATTAAACCTGGATTAAGAGAATCATATCAGGCTACTTCAGAGCACATTCACTGGCCTTTACCACAGAATAATGAACTCATATTAGCACTTGGAAACATTACATTACCTTTACCACACAGGTTGAGCCCTTGGTTGTGACCCTGACGATGAAGAGGAAGAAGAACCACCAAAAGCGATCTTCGGGAAGGAAGTAGGGATGAATGAGAGAACAAAGGAGAAACAGACTGCCATTTAACCCAGACGTGGACGGATAGAAATTCAGCCAAGACTTTAATCTTCAGTATTTGACTACTCATGAGGTTAATAAGATGTCCCTGGACAGATTTATGTACAACCTTCTCTCTCTTTCATCCATTAGTCCATCTCCACAAGCCCCAAATCTCTCACTCAACCACTCATTTCCTAAAAAACAATCGTTTTTTGTCAGTGCTGCTCATTTCCACTTGTTGTAAGTTCCTAGAAAATCCAAAGCTTGTGTTTTAAATTGGTAGGAAAATATTTTTTTTAAATGTATTTTTTATTTATTTATTTGGTTTTGTGAATACCTGTCTTACTCCTTTACAAGTGTGTCATTCCCTCAGTAATAAATTAATAAAACATGGAGTACTGCGTTGTTTACCTGTTATCTGGTACTCTCTGATCCGGATTAGCATGTGCTAGCTCATGCAGGATCTATCTGCAGCACAGATAGAGGGTGCTGTGTCCTCAACATAGAGGACATACTTCTCTTCTCCAAGTCAATGAGAGCACTAACCTTAAGTTACATGCAATTTGGACATCCTATACTGTGATCCACAGGACCATGTGTTTTGGGCTTGCATATATTTCGAGTTGTTACATTAAAAAGTTGTTGCTATATGATCTAACCTTTACAAAGACTTTGTCTGGTTTAATGTAATAACGTTATTCAGACCAGGGCATCAAGGAGGGGATTAATTAGAGATTTAAGACTACTGTCTGTTTCCTTTTTAGAAAACTCTATGTAATGTTTTAGAAATGTAGGCTAAAGCAAGACTATATAATTCATTTAAACTGAATGCCACGGCTAGGTTACAATAGTTTTTATTGACGTCATTGGTTACACTGCACTTTATAATACGCCAGCAGGTGTTGAGACGCAGACACCTAATAGAAAAAAGGCTAAATCCAGGCTCAAGGCTTCTCCTTACGCCACTAAGCACATTAGCTTGATTGTCTTCTGCTGTCAAGGTATCAGGACTGAAGGAAGCCCCGTCACAGCAACTAATGGAGAAACAGTCATTCAAGGACTATCATTCTGTGACATACTTTCTTGTGGTTCTGTGAATATGAGACAATAAGGAAGACGTCTGATGAGTATTCAGCATCAGAAAGAGAGAGAGGAGAAGGGTGAGATAGAAAGCTAGAAGATGACAGATTTCTGTCAATCAGGAAAAAAGCTTTGCGAGGTATGTAAACAACTAATTATCTGACCATAAACAGCTAGATTTTACTGACTTGCAGATATACTGTACCTAACCCTTCCTCTAATCACTAGTTCAACCCTAATCCTAATCCTAGTACTTTTACCATAAATATAGACATTACAAACGGATACATTTCCAACATTCTATTCTATTCTAAAGTATTCTTTTGTACGCCACGCTGTATGAAAGCTGAATAAGTTACACAAAAATGTAAACTTTAGCAGAGCTTTGAAAAGGTTTCCTTTTTTGTTGTTTGTGATTAGAAGCGTCCTGTTTGAGTTTTGTCTATGTGATAAGGTTTTGTAATTTTGAGTGCACCTGATGTAATGCAAGAGAAATTTCAGACTTTATTCTGGCAATAAAGTTATATTGTATAATGAATTAATAAATTACATTCAAAAAGTTGTTTTATATTAGAGTATTATTTCAGATTACCTTTTAACTGGATTTTTTTGGTGACTCCTATCAAAAACATAAAAATAAACATTGAATAAATATAAATATAAATAAGTAATACATAACTTTAAATAATGTTTACTTTTTATTTTTACTTTGATCAACAGAAAATGAATGAAAAGTGAGAGGCTGATGTTAAACTGAAACACTGTGGAGCAAGCCAAAATACTTATGGATTTAGACAAAAACAATGAAAGTCTTAATGAGGACTTTTTCCAGGACTACAAACCCAAAGAAAATGATCCACTCACTCTACCCAAACATATCATTTATCTGCTGCTGGCTGTGAGTGTGACAGGAGTCACTCTTTTCGCTATCATAAGACACCTTATCCAGGATCTCCTCCATGATCTGGCAGGTATGTAACAAGAACCCTTACTAAATGTCCACTGGCTCTTTCACCAAGCAATTACAAACACTCTGTGCACATCATTTGGCTAGTTGTCTATGAGCTACATGACACAGTGTTTAAAAACCCTGAAAACTGGAAAACACTTGCTCTGCCAAATGCATAAACCTGCCAAAGATGGTGTTTTGTTCTAGCTTTTGGCTAATTGTTTGGGTCAGTTTTGAGACCATCTAAACCATTTGAATACTGCAGCCTAGACTCCATGATTCTAATAATAATAATAATTAAAAAAAAAAGTAAAAACCCTTGAAGCAAAACATCAAGCATTAATAATACATTCAATATAAAGACACTCGTCTCTGTTGTAAGAACATCAGCTGAGCGCTCTTGCCTGTTTTGTGTCTGTAGATTTCCTGTTTGGAGAGCAGCCTGTGGAAGAGCCGGAGAATGTCTGGGATAGGCGAGATAAGTTCAGGGCAGACTGGATTCCAGAGGCAATGCCTGAGCTGGAGGCCATGGTGAGAGATGAGGATATACAAGAACTCATGGAGGGCACTGAAGACTTGCCAGCCATCTGGGTTATATCGGACAAGTTTCAGCCTCGTGCTCCATCCTCCATTCAAATAGATGTCAGCGGCAGCTAGAATGAATAGCACTGAACACTCAAGAATCCATTGTGTTCCTTTTTTTCTATGAAATGCAAATGGTTATGAAACGGCATAGCCTAATTACTTTTGAAAAAGAAAGCTGGAATGTATCAAACGGAACAGGAATCGAAGCAGCATGTGGTAGGGGACAGGAAATGATAATTACAGAGAGAATCTGATTGGACAGTATAGGGCATGATGAGTCATTGCTATTGTTCCTGCTTTCCCCAGAAGAGAAAGACTGTCATTTTTTAAATGTATATATCTGCTCATTGTGACATTTATGAGAGCAGCTGGATAAAGATGATCTCAAAGCAAACGCACATGGTCGACACAAAACTGTAAATTTGAATAAATAAGGTGTTAGGCTTTTTTTATATATACTGTTGCACTACATCCGTTTCTTTTGTGGAATATATACTCAAAAGATGCTTCTGTGTCTATGAGCTCTTATAGAAAATTAAACCGGTATGACTGTTCTGTGCCAGCTTGGAAAGTAAATCTTTTGTCTTTACAACATAATAGCATGTAAGATTTTAGTGGGAGATTATATAACGATCATGCACACTTACTCTCTGAGTGACACGCTGTGATCTGTGACCTCTCTAATGGATTTTGTACTTTGCACACCAAGAATTCTTTACATATTTACAGACGACTGAGAGGAACTCAGAAGTGCGTGCGGAGTGTAAATTCATCATGTTTCATCTACAGAATATCGTTGCCTTCATAATAATCTCTGCCTCCATTTGTCAGGCTCAAGCTGGTGAGTGAAATTAGACACATTGCATGTGTTAATATGTTCTTTTCAATGTGTTTTTCCAAACTAAATTTGAAGTTTTAATATATAAAACATTTACCAACAAAAGACCTTTTTGTGATACACTGTTCCTCAGGGGGTCAACGGACATCATCAGATACAGCTAAAGTCACATTACAGCCGTGGCTGGTGGGACTGACAGCCGTTGTTGTTTTTCTCTTTATTGTCTTCGTCCTCCTCATTGTGCAAAGGCTCTTTTTCAAGAAAAACAAGTGAGTACTGACCTGAAATATTCCAGGAAAGTATAGCCTATACTGTACATCAGATTTGAAAAAAATCATAAAATACCTGCTTTTACTTTTTTACACTTTGAACTTTTGACATTTCATCCAGTTTGTTTTGTTTTTTATTTGTACAAATTTGAAATATAACAATAGCAATAATACTTCTAGTTAAAAATACAGATTTTTAACGTTTGACTGGTCATTTATTAATATTATGGTGAAACAAATACTGCCATTTCATGATTGTACACTTCAAGATACCGTCAAGGCCATGTTCAGTCACCTGGCATAAAATCATATATATTTTTATTGACTTTTATATATATATATATATATATATACACACACACTACTGTTAGAAATCTTATGAACCCCAACATTTTAAGAAAATAATAATGATAATAATAATAATATAAATGTTTAATGTTACAAAAGATTTCTATTTAATATGTTTTTGAATTTTCTATTCATCAGACAATCTTGAAAATTGTAAATCTATCTCAACACGGGAATAAATTAAATTTTAAAATATATAAAATATAATTTATTACAATATTAGTCTTTTTACAGAATGATACCTCAAAAAGAAAAACAAGTCAACCACAAACATTTAAACCAAAGTCTTCTTACCCCAACTTTTCAAGCCAACAATACATTGTATGGGTCCAAAATCAAAAATAAAATTCTTATTAGAAGACATCTAATAAATAGATTTATTTCTTTATCAAGGTAAACTCAACCGTATGGTAGAGATATCAGTTAAAGGGTTAAGTAAAGATCATGTTCGATGAAGATATTTTGTAGTTAAGAGATGATTTTCTCTTTGATTTCGATTTTTTTCTATTTTCAAATAGTTGTATCTATCAAATATTGTCCTTTCCTAACAAATACAATGATAGAAAACGTCTTTAATCAGTTTTCAGATGATCTATAAATCTCAATTAACACCAAATGTACCTATATGACTGGTTTTATGGTCCAGCATCACAATTTGAAACTACATTTTCCTCTGAATACATGATCAATCAATAAATAATTAATCTTAAACTTGTTAATTCCCCACCACATCGTATTTCTGAGTAAGTAATGATTTTTATTAAGTATTAAACTGTTTAGTCCCAGTGAAGTTTAAAGATCAAGCATTTCATCAGTGTTTATCTCCCATGCAGAGATGAGCTAGAAGAAAGCCATTCATTTTATGAAAATAAAGGAGCTGATCTGGAGGCATATGAGGAGACCAAGCAGACCACTTTCTAATGAGAAGAACAGATGATCACAGTCCTGCAGCACACAAATCTTTCTCTCTCTGTAAATCATGCCACGACTTTGTGGCAAAGTAATTATTATATAAGTATATATCTTATGTAATATATCTTTTTAACTTATTCATTTTGGTCTAAGTCTTGTTTTTGTCTTCATAAATGTTGTTCCTCGCATCGTCCACTAGATGGAGCAGCATTTACCCAGTCACAGCTTTAACCTCAAGCTGAAATAAAAAAGGTTCAAATAAAGTGGTTCACTCTCTCTCTCTCTCTCTCTCTGTAATTAATTGATTTTTGGCATATTCTCATTACACGCTTTACTACTTTGCAGTAACTTAGGTAGGGTTTAAACATTCATTAGGGTAGCGAGAGCATTGGAATAGAAGAGCACACAGTCAAGGAATCACATCTTGCCCATAATGCTCTGATTAACTGCTTTTTGACTCGAATGACATGTCTGGGTTCTGCATGCATATATGCTAAATGGACATGGGTATGAGATCCATTACTCATTTTGACTGGCAGTTTGGACATGTTAAATGCTTCCAGTCAAATGATGTAACACGGTTTTGCTTTTGAAACCATTTGCTCGTCTCTGGGGATTAGCCTCTATGATGAAAATATAATTTGCAGAAAAAATGGCCAGGCGTTAATGATGACCATTATAGTTTAAAATATACAGCGTTAAAGTTCAAGTAGACTTTGGTCTGGTGTTGCCTAAATGAACAATCTGTGATTAGCAAGCTGTTAGCGATGCTGTAATAAACTCTCTAACCTAAGCTTTTTATGTTCATAATGTTTTTCGTTTCATGCTTGTGATTACATAAAAGCCAATCTTTTGGTTAAAGGGGAATGCTTTCAGCTTTAAACTCTTAATGTGATCTTATGAACTTATTTAAGAAATTTTGAAGTGCCCCTATTATGCCATTTTAAAGGTTGCTAATATTGCTTTATGAGTCTCTGAAAACAGGTTTACGTGTATGCAAGGTCAAAAAACTAAAATAGATTTTATTTTACCCCACTTCTAAATGATTCGTAAACCAATCATGAAGAATCAGTCTGTGTAAACCCCGCCTTCCCGTGAGCCCTCACTGCTGTGATTGGTCAGATGGCGCAGTTATTTATGATTGGTCACCGCTACAGCGTGTGTCGGAAAACGAAACGCCCATTGCCATAACAAGTTTTTCGCGACGTAGAACGTGGACGGACATTATGCAAATATGTTACTTAGTGACGTGGATCCATAACATAAAGATTCGAATTACTGAAGATTCCTTTAGGCGAATGTGAGCCGACTCTTTTTTTTTAAGACAAAAGCTTAATTTATCGTGCACTGTCGGCGTCACAACTTTGCAGATAGTTTATGTTCACATACAGCTACATGACACACTGCATGAACGATCATGTTTGAAAAAGCATAATAGGGGCACTTTAATTAACATTTAACTGCGAGTAGACAGCTGATACTGTTGCCCTGGCTGTGCTTCTCAAGGTTTCCCATACATGGGAAACAGTTTAGCTGAAACAGTGCTGATGAGTGACAGTAACTAAGCCTGCAGTCAGCAGCAATAAGTGAAGCATGAAACCAGAGAGAGAGAGAGAGACTTCACTTCTGTCTCCTCGGTCTCATTCACCGCCGCTGCTGCCTTCAAATTTTTATTTGGTTGTTTTTATTCTGGTTCCTAAACGACGTCATCTTTGCTCCACGCATCACTTGGGAGCTGGTGACAGATTAATTATTCGTTCTCTACAAACGTTTATTTCTGTTAAATGACAAAACCTCAGATGAAAACACTCTGAAATCAAAGGGAAAGAG
The DNA here is from genome assembly GCA_034779775.1 of Enteromius afrohamiltoni. Lineage (NCBI taxonomy): Eukaryota > Metazoa > Chordata > Actinopteri > Cypriniformes > Cyprinidae > Enteromius > Enteromius afrohamiltoni. The sequence continues at coordinate 1,317,415 of JAUYWG010000258.1, read as the reverse complement.
ATACTAATGAAACAACCACCGGTGAATCAGCTGAGCTCTGCAGATCTGTTACTTTTTCTTGAATCAGTAAATTTAAATCAAGAAATACTACCTAGTTTACCTAATACTACCCATGCTCACCAATGTTACATTTATTTTATTTCAAAAAGCGGAATATTTTGTAACATTGTAAAACTCTTTTCTGACACTTCAGAATTAAAGCATCCTTGCTAAATAAAACTATGAATTTGAAACGTTTTATTAATTTTTGGCAATCAACCTGAAATACCATTTTTAAAAACATTAAATTCAAATATTATATTGCGTTTCAGCTAAATGTTTATTGTCCCTCCAGGTTAATTTTAGTTAAAATTAAAATGTAAATATACAAGAACAGTATACACATAAGTAATGACTGGATTATTTGCAATGGAAGTATGGAA
>JAUYWG010000258.1:1299941-1310468 GCA_034779775.1 Enteromius afrohamiltoni | reverse complement strand
GGAAGGAAGGAAAGAGCAGAAATTGCATTCCACTGCCTCAGCCCTGAAGAGGTTGTCCAGCCCTTACTGAGAGGAGACAAAACAAAGATCTGACCACATGTTCACATTTTATCTACCTTGCAAGAGTTTATGGTATTGCAAGGTTTACATTACACAAACCGCAAAAGGAAACGGTACAAGTGAAACACTCATGCATGTCTAATTCTCTCACGTATGCCTGAGTAGGGTCTCCTCACATCCTGTTTATGTCAGTGGGCGAACAGGGAAATTGGAGTAGGGAAATTTACATTCTATTCAGCATAATTACAGGTGTCAATGACTAATTAAAGTGCCTGGATCTCAGAATTAAACAATCTTTTCTGTGATGCACATTCCGCCAATTCTGGTAAGGAGTAGGCTGATCTTACAAAAACCAGGGGAAGATCACGCACTGTACACCCACATCCAACAGCTCCAGGCTGAATCCAAGAAGGCACTCAGAAGAGTGAGGTCTAAAGTCTTGCTAGTTAAGTTAATCTGTACACACAAGCTCCATAAAACTATCATCGGGCTGAGGTAAGCACTGACTGATTGTCCAGAGGTGGTTTAAGAAACTGCACTGCAAAAAAAATTCTTAAATCTGTACTTTTATATTTTTCACAAGTAAAAAGACAAACATCCCTAATTTATTTAAAATATATAAACTTTTTTTTTTAAATGGTTGATTACTTGATGAAAATACAGTAATACTGTAAAATGTTATTGAAATTAAAAACAAATCTCTTTTCAATTTAAATGTCCTTTAAAATGATATATACCTGTGATGACAAAGCTGTCAGTGTAACATGATTCAGAAATCATTTTAGTATGCTGATTTGCAAATTAATATATAGGTAGATTTATTTTATTTTAGGGATGGTTAGATTTTACTGGAAAAAGACAAAGTACGATTGTTGCAGTGTGACTGTATACATCTTTCTACTCTGCGGTTTGCAGTGTACAGGAACCTGGCATGATTTCAACATCTTAAAACGGTAAATTTATCACATAAATGACAACAGGAAAATAAAAGGGTGTCATTCAAGCAGCTTCATCTCTCTGTCTTTCTTTCATTCTCATCAATACTCTCTATTCATCACGATCATCAAGGCTGAGAAATATCCACAGAGAAGCAAACCTTAAAAAGAAGTATTATTATTAGACAAAGTTTCAATACCAGATTATCTAGTGCAATCTTCCAAAGTAGAAGTACAGGAAAAAATGTGTTGAAGCTAGCATGACGAAAGAGAAAAAAATAAGTGCAGGTTTCAAATAAATCTTGGAGATTAAAAAAAAAAAAAAAAAAAAAAGGCAATGGAATCTGCATAAACCTCAGTGAAGCTGTTGGCTCTGTTTAAAATGACAACAAGTGATGCTGAATTTACCGGAGTCCATAATTTGTGATAAAAATAACACGTGATAACTGTATGAAAGGTATGTGCTAATGGTGCTGACATTTTCTATTCAACATGAGATCCTTTAGAAGGAGCTTTCAAAATTTTTTGTGGCTTGACCACAAGCTTATGACTACTAAATCCAAACATACAAAAAAACTAACTATTTGTATCATACAAAAAGACATTTTATATACATTTGTCTTTTTCCTCATTCTACTGTATATATGGTAGGCATTTATCCACAAGCTAACTGTGTTCAAAATTTCAACAACACACATAAAAAGGATAATAATCACCGCTCTATAAAAAATATTAGGCAAGGGTTTCGAAATCAAACAGTAATATCATGTTTCTTTTTACATGCATCAGCTTAAATGCATTGTTCACGTCATAGCAAGTTCAATCATCACCTGTGGCCACTTTAAAAAGCACACATCGGGGCAACAACCCGCTCTCCAAGTGTTTTCGAATTTTGCGCGTAGCCAGTTTTATCATATACAAAAAGCAAACGAAGAAGAAGACGGCATGCTCACAGAGCTCCCAACGGAGCTGCTGCGCTAGCAAAACTACGATCAGATCCACGTTCTACTGAGCCCACCGTCGCACCCCGGCCAGAGAGGGTCGACAGCTTTAGAAAGATGAAAATGGAGCAGTGCAAATCTTCACAGGACAGGGGGCGGGTCATGCAAGTCTGACACGGCTAAGCTTCAGGTCATTTTATAACTGTGAAGCAATTCGCCATTCCTGCTTCCTAGCTGGGCGCCACACTCCAAGGCAGACCCCCGGTCCCGTCGCCTGTCCTGTTAAACACAAGGAAAATTGCTTGCTGAATGATGCTAGCACTTCTGCAAAGGGTTTGGATCATGGTACAGATGGAATGCTGTTCTGTTATAGCACTCCGATTCGGCCAGGGCGGACAACGGTGGGCTCACGAAATCATCCATGACCCAGATCTTACCACGGGCATCATGTAAACAAAATCTCTTGTTCTTTCTCAATCGACTTAAACTTTTAAATAGCTACCAGCAAATCATATTAGCTACACTGCATCACAAACTACAACATGGCCTCTCCTGACCCAGCTCCAGAAATACACAAAATCTTCTCCTCTGCAATATACTCCCCTGACACTACACGCTACGAATTATAAATTATCTCCTACCGTCTAATTTTATAAAAAGAAGAAGAGGAGGAAGAAGAAGCATCCTGGTGTATTAATTCATTTTCTAAGAAGACACAAATTCAGCAGTTCAATGGTTTCTTGCTGTTCTTGTGTCTGTACATTATATTGGACAAATACATTTCAGCTACTCTCTATGAACGGATTCTACAGTTAATAGACGGACATATACAGGGGACTCATTAGTAAAACAACTTAACTAATAAAAGTAATCATTTATGGTCACACATCACTACATGTTCTATTGCAGCCAGTGTTATGAGCCCTCACAAAGGGGTTAAAGGGACAGTTCACATTCTGTTATTTTATTCACCTTCGTGTTGTTCATGACCTCCTTTCTGTATTTCTGTAGAGCTGATATTTTTGACAATTATTCAACTTGTCAATAAATGTACAGACAACAAAACATATCTTCTTGTTTGGAAAAACATGAAGGAGAATAAATAATGACTACACTGAGAGAAACAATTTTGCCTCAGAAATTACTTGTAGAACATACTTCAATAAAGTGTTTTATATAAACTAATATATATTATATTTTATATAAACTAATTTATTTGTATTTTTTTTTTTACAGTGTACATTACATTTTTTAGGTGAACCGTCCCTTTAACAAATGCCTAGGTTTTTAGAAATAATTAAATGTAAATTTGACCTTTTGATAAAAAGCAAAATGTAAAGATGATATAAAGTCTTGCTAAGTGCTCAGTTGTGGAATTTTAACTTGACCAAAACTAGTTCATGTGTTTATAGAGGATGGCCATCTACTTTTCGGGCCACTCCTCTTCACATCCAGAATGGGTACAAACTCATTTAAATACATGATAACATACAATCTAAACAATTTAAGAGAAGCCTAACATGACAACGGAATCAAAACGTCAGCTCAGAGCTGATATGAAGAGAGCTGGTACTGCATCTTTCACAGACTGTTATCTTCTCATTACATGAACCGAGGAGGGAAATAAAACGGTAGGAAAATAATGCGGGGAAGATTTCATGCCAACTACAGTGCTTTTAAAAAAGGAAGAGGGTCAAAAATAGCCTCTCTCACCCATCCAAAACTACAGCTATCAGGTAACCTGTTAGTCTTATTCTGATAATGACAGGCAATCAAACATGCAGCATTATGTTCCTTTGTGACACTGGTTACATAAAAAAAAAAAAAAAAAAACAGAGAGAGAGAGAGAAAAAATTAATCGACTCCTTTAAAAGTATGCATTATCTTTCTTAACTAAAGGCAAGGCACATAATATGTTTTATAAAATATCGTGCAAAGTAGAAGAGGGATTGTTAGATAAAAGTCAAACCAATGTAGTACAAAGGTAAAATCCATCTGTGTCATTGGCTCTTTGCTCAAAGGGGTTTGTTAAGGAGAAGTCGGGGAGCATTTTGCTTCAGAGCTAATACTAAGATTATCTGCCATGCGCCCATGTCAGCGATACGGTGGTTGTTTGAGTTTAATTCTCATGATTTTTCTTTTGAAAGCACCATGCACAGTTATATATAATTCATATATAGAGATTTCCATATAATTTTCATATCAGCACCATTAAAACAAGTCATGTCGTATGTATTCTGGGCCTTACTATGGTCAACTCAATAAAATGTGTATGTGAAGCCATTATAAAAGGTTAGCGAAAGCGACCAGAGTGTGTGTGTTTATTTGTGAGGGTACCTGGTAAAGCTCTGATATGTGTTGATTTTGTCATGTTCTGATTATAAGGGTGTGTATGTGTGTGTATTTATTGTTCAGCTGTTTGCGTTTCCTGTGGCTAAGCATTAGCCCATGCAGCTGATGAGGGGCTTGCGAGGCCATTTAAAATATCTCTCTGGGCATAAAAACAACCCCTCGAACTCCTACGACAATAACAACAACAACAACAACCCACAGTAGATGAAGCAAGTCTTTAAAAAAAAAAAAAAAAAATAGTAGTAGAATTCAAATGAAAATCTTGCAATGTCTCAGGCACTTTTCATGGCTTTGTGATTTGGGTTTGGTAGCGTTGTAGATTAAGCCCTGATGTTATTTCATTAATACAAATCAACACATCTCAGAGTGCAGAATAACCCATTTCTGAGGCAACCAAGCAGAGACATGCTGGTCGTAGGCGTCCACCTCCCAATAAACTCTGGGACGGGCAGCATAGCCGCTGACTTCTTTTTTCGTATTAGGCAGTACAGCCCGTCTCACGTCAAACATCCAAATCTTTGACATTCCTACGGATTAAAGTGTATAATCTGCTTCAAAATAAAAACAGTCTCGGTTTCTTGCAGTAGAAACATGGGGAAAAACAAAAAAAGCCAGTTTTTTGGGAATTGTATAAAAGTAATCACATAAACATGGACACATTTACATAGAAAATGTTGGATTGTTCTGATCAGCCTCTTAGCTACTAGAAAACCAACCCTCATCTACCGTGAGATCAGAACATGACAAAAAGAATCATTCCGTATGATTAGGCCGAACAGGAATTTGCGAAAGAGGAAAAATAAAAAATGTAAAGTAGTGCAATGCCTGTAATTTCCAATGAATTGAAACAAATTACACATAGGGAAAAAAAAATTCTATCCTCTACACCCAATACTGTCTAAGTAATGACAGAACTATATTTCAACTCCCTTTGTCGCTATGTGGAAAAATCCACGAATCTACATGAATCAAAACCCTCTAATCTGTGAACTCACAGAGATGAATAAGGGACTACTAATGTTTATGACACGCACAAACGCACGGAGGCACACGCGCACACACTTACAGCAGGGTCCAGGGAACGAAGGGGTTTTCATATTGCGAAGTGAGGAAGGTGCTAATTCACCCCCGCTATTCCCTGGCTCATCCTATGAAGGCTGCTATCACAGCTCACACACACCTCGTGTAGCCTTTAACAGTACATGCCATTGCCTCAAGACAGGTGTGTTCATGTGTAAGTGTGTGTGCATGTGTGTATAGACGCTGACTGTGATTTAAAATGTCACTGAGGTACCACTAATATTCCTCCGATGTACAAAAAACATGACGGGCTTCCACCAAAAAGTGGACTCCGTTACAAACGGTGGAGAATGCAATTTAGAAAACATCACCCTCTGAACGAAACCAAGGACGCAGATACATGATTGTCAATAAAAGTGGATGAAAAGTAGCCTTTGCGTTTCTTTTCTGTCGTGTGAACGGAAGCATCAACCTTTTTCGTTTCCTTTTCCACGCCGTGTTTGCCTTTGCGCACTTTAAAAAAAAAGAATAAAAACAGGCCGTGCTCACCTCCGAACCTGTGGCGAAATGCTAGCGAAAAAAACCCCTTCGTGGGGTTTCTTTTTCCTGTTCGTTAAGAAAATAAAGGATACTTATTTTGCATATAGGAGGAAGCAGCACCTGTAGCAGAAGGAGGGGGTTGAGGAGAGGCATTCCAGGAGGCAGGGAGTCAGGGTGGGCCTTTTTCCACACATCCGTAAAATCTACGCCATAGTTTGGGCTGCCCTCCCAGAAAAAAAACATCCTCCTCTTTTGTCTCCTTTTCTTCTGTTGCACATATGGCCGTTCTCTCACGCTCGTCTCCATTTCCATTGTCTTTTCAGAAAAAAGTGTATTGAAGCATCTTATACTGTACGTCGTTATACATATATAAATATGTGTGCACATATATCTATACACACATATTGTGTATATATATATATGTGTGTGTGTATATATACAAATACTGCATATATATCTGATTTTCCCACTTGCATCTCGTTCACAACTTTTTCTTCTTGTAAATTCCACAAAAAAATTGATTTTTCGAATCCATGTCTGTGCCTCCTCGGGTTCGTCTGCGTGTGTGTGATGATCAGTTCCCCAGATACCAGGACTGCAAGATAGAGAAAGAGAGAGAATCAAAATCACTAAGACATCTGTACAAACACAAGTAACACAATAGGAGGAGCGATATGGGATATCCAGCGAAATCAGATAAAAACTCATCTGAAGCCGACCGCAGTCTAGTCGAGATGGATCCGTTTCCTCTAAATTGAATGCACAGGGCAATTTATATGAGTTTTCTTAAATTATGGGCACTTTTGGCTTTGTTGAGTTTTAGAAAAATAAACTTTCTCAAAACACACTTTTCGCACTGGCTTTTTTGGTCTACTAACAATGTCCAACCCAGGACAAACATTCATGACAAACACTCATTCATCATTCTGTCATTTTTCTGAAACCACATAAACATTTCCAGTACAATGTCATTTCCATCACATCTCGGATTGTGTACTGATGAATAGTGTTTTGTGGTTGAAACTGCATTTCTGAAATAAAAAGGCCAAAGACCTTGAATTGCCTTATTTCATAGCCAAAAGTCACTTTTTATATCTTGATGACAACCTTATAATTTGATTAGAAGTGATAAAGAATCAAAATAAGTGATATTTACACAACCATTTAAAAGTTTTACTTTTTAAAAATATATCTATCATTAATCACTGACAATAAGGACTTTTACATGATTCAAAAATGTGTATTTCAAATAAATGCGGTTCCTTTATGACAGTTTTGCACAAAAAGGTCAAGAAGTGCAAGTGTTTTTAACACTCATTACAAGAAATATTTCTATTAATATTAGAATGATTTCTGAAGGATAACGTGACCCATGTTAGAAATTAATTACATTTTAAAATACATTGTTATTTCAAACAATAATATGTCTCTATATTACTGTTTTGGCTTTACTTTTGATCAAATGAATGCAGCCTTGGTAGGCAGAAAATACTTTTTTAATTTACCTTTTTAATTTCTCTTATTTCATCTTAGGCATGCTATTATACTAACCTTTCATAAAATCGTATTAGTGGGAAAACTGTTAGTATAGTAAATTGTTAAAAAGTACACCTGGGGATGGCTAGAAATAAAACAGTTTTACAAAAAAAAATTATTATATTGACCAATTTGAAAAAAAGGATGGATACAACTATATAAGATCTAAACATTAGCTCTAGTTTTGATAAAAATCACACCCTGGAACATTAAAGTGACAGTAGCCGAAGAAGCATCCATATACACAGTGTGTGAGTTTAGGTTTGTATGTGTCCTGTCCATGAGGATCTAAACAACTCAAATGCACCCCATTCTACTATTCAAAACAGAATTTAATGATTTGGACGTTCCACATTCCTTACAATCAGTCTTTTGGATAATGGGAGGCAAACACTTAGTCGGGGGCCAAAATTGAGGAATCTATTAAAATTAATACAGAGTAAAAAGAGTCCCAGACACAGAGGGAGAGCTCAGCAGGATCCCACCCAAAACCTTTTAAAAGCATAACAGGATTTTGGCTTTCATTCACAGACCACTGAAGTCTTTTTAAAATTTGACAAGGTTAAAAAAAAAACAAAAAGAGAGTTCATGCTGTAAGCCCTTGGCTCAATATTTTCCACTAAGATTTAAGTAATTTCACAGAGGTCCAACAGACATCCTTAACTACCCGTAAATGTATTGGTTTAATAATGCTAAAAAAGGAAATTTTGTTCCCATTCCCTGCTGAAGAGTGTATGTACATTGATTGAACAACACCAAACCACAGACTAATGACTCCCCAAACCCACAATACGGTGCCCAGATATTAGCACACAACCTTGAGAATCTACATTAAAATTGTCTGACACATTTAGGTACAAAAACAGTGCACACGGCAGCCATGGCGCCAACGAGTTTAGGCAGCTCTTGCCCATTGATCAAGGGCAGTTTCGCAATCTATGGACCACATGTCCTACCAAGTATTTAAAATAACATGTCAAAGGTTATTAATCAAACACTACTTCAATATCTTTCATGTTTTTATTTAATGAAATCAGTCTATTTTGACTGTTTGCTAGCTCACGGTGAATGGTGTGATACTGGTATTGAAACTGGAGCTAAGGTTAACCTTACACAACCCATGACACTTCAGCATACTTCACTTACAGCCAGGAAGAGAAATAGGTTTATAATGACAGCCGACACTGCAGGGAAATGCAAAGATGCCGTTTTATGAGTGATTGCTCCAGTGTATTGGGATTCAATTTTCCCAAATCATATTTCGTGTTGATTACTGGATTAAAATTAAAAACACACAGACACATATATACTCCAGAGCTCTGGATATCATCTTGGCTTTGCATTCGAGTGACAACATGCCATTTTACTATACTGAAACTGTCTCTTGATTAGATAAATCCACAATCCTCTTCCTCTAGAGAGTCAAGTTGAGATGTAATATATTACCAGTGTATGTTTGTTATGGAAACTCTGTACTTTCTTTGGTAGGAAAATGTGTCGCAACATATGCCTCTTTTCTCAGTTGAAATATTTTTGTAGATATAATCTCCGTCTCACCTCAAACTGATGGCCTGCCTAAATTTATACTAAAATATAATCAAAACAGCTCCAGAAAATGTCACGTGTAGCGTCGTCTCCAGCATTTTATTTGATTGAAGTGGTGAAATTCAACAGAACTGGGCCAGAAAATGGGCAGTCATTATCAAATTCATCTATACAAATGTTGATACAAGCAAACTGATGCAAAACCACCAGTAAAACTGACTAAAGATGTAAAATTCTGCAGATATTTGACTTTTTTTAACTGTGCCATGAAAATGATACGCTATTTGCTTTCTTCATGGATGTATTTTAGTGGTTGCTGTTGGTGAGCTGAACCATTTCAAAGTAATTAAGGCTGATTGGTGGAACAATAAACAAACCGGTTACATGAAGAGTGGCATGAATGAAAATTCACAAACTAAGATGTGAAAGCTTGTCTAGCTAAGCTATAAGCATACCATATTCTGTTATATCTATAAAAAAACCCCAAATGTTTTGTTTTACAGTTCATAAAATATTTTGACACTCTAAAATCTCATATAGCTGAACTCCAAATATAGAAATGATGACTATTCTAATCATTTACTTGATGCACATAATAGCACACAAATGTGATGCTTAATCTTCGAAATTGTAAAGACGGCAAGTTCAGGTGTTAAAATTATATTCCAAGGTTAAAATCTGGAGTGTAACCATTTCATCTCTGCTCTCTTTTTAGCAGCTGCCTAATATTTTCATATTTCTTTGCACTAGGGCAAAGCTCAAACTTTCTCGCTCACTCATTCTGTCCTGAGGACACAGCGACCAGTCGAACCCAGGCTAATGGTGGTTAGGTGTTTCACGCCAAACAAAATATTTAGTTCCCTATAAAAGCTACAGGCTTTATCTTGGTGACAGGTGGTTTAGGTTATGAAAATATAAAGCTGAGATGAGGGTGGGTTCAGAGTCCAAAAAGGGGGACATATTAGACCACAAGGGCCTAACAAATGACAGTCTCTCCCTTTAATTACAAAGCTTTAGGAGAGCTTGGAGGTGAGGCTGAAATACAAGCTCCTCTAAAAACAAAGATTGTTAGTAACATACCCTTTTTATCAGAGAAAAGAAAACAACAGAAGTCCATTAAATTCTGAGTTTAATACAAATCCACACAATGAGAGAGTAAAGGGAAAGAAAAAATAAAGAGTAAGAAAGACAGATAAATAAATATAATTATATATAAATATAAATATAATTGTATTTATTTTAAAACATAAAAAAAAGTTTAGTTTTAGTGTTTATTAATATCCATTTTAACCATTTAAAATGTTTGATTATTTTTAAGTTTTTTATCCATTACATGTTTTATTTTAGATTTACATCATTTCTATTAACAAAAATGTCTTTAGTTTTAGTTGACGATAATAACCCAGTTTTTTCAAAGTGCAAATAAGAAAAACTAAACCAATTATTATTAATTAACAAATTGTGTTTATTGTTTAATAGTAATGAAATCTTTTTGTAGTCAGGTATACTGTGGGTATGGAAAGTACTGTATTCAGACCCCCTTAAATCTTTCACTATTTGTTATATTGCAGCCATTTGCTAAAATCCTTTAAATATTT
>JAUYWG010000258.1:1282084-1299841 GCA_034779775.1 Enteromius afrohamiltoni | reverse complement strand
AGTACTGTATTCAGACCCCCTTAAATCTTTCACTATTTGTTATATTGCAGCCATTTGCTAAAATCCTTTAAATATTTCTCTGGAGCTCAGCCACAGTGATCTTTGGGTTCTTCTTTATCTCTCTCATCTTCTCCCCCGATAGCTCAGTTTGGCTGGACGGCCGGCTCTAGGAAGGGTTCCAGTCATCCCAAACATCTTCCATTTAAGGACTATGGAGGCCACTGTGCTCTTAGGAACCTTTTCTAATCAAGTCCAATCAGTATAATCAAACACAGCTGGACTCAAATGAAGGCGTAGAACCATATCAAGGATGATCAGAAGAAATGGACAGCACCTGAGTTAAATATATGAGTGTCATAGCATGTCTGAATACTTAGGTCCATGTGATATTTAATTTTTTATTTTTGAATAAATCTGCAAAAATGTCAACAATTCTGTTTTTCTGTCAATATGGGGTGCTGTGTGTACATTAATGAGGAAAAAAATTAATGAATTTTAGCAAATGGCTGCAATATAAATATATAGTGAAAAATTTAAGGAGGTCTGAATTCTTTTTGTACCCACTGGAAATATACAAGGACTGTATATTACAGTTTTTACAGTGAAAGAAAGAAAAAGACAACTGTATTTTGTCAAACTAGGCCTGGAAAGTCAATGATTCCAGTGCTAATCTTGGTCGTACAAGACAGATTGGTCAATTTGATTGGTCACAGCGGTCTCTTCCTTCTCCACTCCCTCAAGCACAGGTACATCTGACAATTACATCATGTCTGGTTTCCCCTAGCAACCAGACAGCCCTGGACGTGACCATCATGGAGCAAATGAACGGAACCCACCACCCCCCTCGGTCATTGACTAGTTCTTTCTCCCTCCCTCTCAGCTCATGATACTCTCAAAGGGACACAGATACACATCCAGTTGAGAGCCAGAAAACTTCTGAGTATTTCGAACTCACATGCAAAACAACAGTAGGAGAAGAACCTTAAGGGCTGTGGACCTGCTTGTCTGTGTCATTTGTTAGGCTGAAGGTTTTTAAGAAGTGCTCAGTAATGCACACTAATGCGCACCTCCAGTCCTCCAGTTCTCATTGATCACTCTTCTGTCTCCCTCTCTTATCACACGGCTCAGTCAAGTGCATTTACACTTTTTTTATGGAGCACTGCAAGTGCTGAAACCACTGCAATGCAGCAGCGCACTTGGATTCCTGAGCCATGTGGTTCAATCACCTCCACAGTTCAGATTTTACCTGAGCACTGCCGCATTCCCCAGCCTTCGCAAATCTCAGCTATTACTTATGGAGGACCTTTCAAGTGTTTATTTATGGGCTCATGTCCTAGAATTCATGAAGCATCACAAAAAATGTCAGATGCTATTTGGTGCCTTTTAATCAGGTCAGGATTTTGCTGAGCATGCAAAAGTTTCTCATGTGATTAATGAAAATCAAAACAGAATTTATGGTGGCCTGCAAAAAAAATGTATTTATTATTTTATATATAATATAATATAATATAATAATAATAAAAATCAAGCAAATAATGATTTATTAAAGAATTACAGTTGTGTGAGATGTTTTTTAGATAATATATTGTATTTTGTTTTAAGCACAAACAGCAGAATTGATTTTTCAAACATAAAATAAAATATACAATATTTGATATAAATAAAAAATATTAAATTTTCTTATAAATTAAAATATAACAAAGGAAAAAAAATAAAATCGTCAGACATTCTTTCGTCAGAATTATCCATACATATTGTTTAAGGTGTTGTATCTACTTTGGCTGTATTTTTAATGCGAAAGACTACATTTCATTTGGCAGCTGAGGGTCCAGGGGTGGATACTGTATCTGCTCATTTCTGATCTATAATTGAACACAGAAGGCTTGGGTCTCTCAGAAGGTCCAGACTAGCACTGCTGTAGTGTTTCCTTAGGGTACTGGGGTTCAAGGGAAATTTTCAAGCACTGCTTGAAATCAAGATTGAATTTTTAACATTTTCATGGTGGTTAGGTTTCTGAAACTTATCAAGAAGTAGAAAGTTTTCAGTAGTTAAAATGCAGTTATTCAGTTTAGTCTATAATAAGCATTACAATTTTATTTTGTGTTTGTATTTGAGAGGGGGTGATCTGTGAGTTTGTGTGTAAATAAAATGTATACGGATGCTTAATGTTACGATACCTGTGCCTGATACAGACTGCCAGTGTCTCGAGAACCAATTCCTACGAAGGAGCGGTTGGCAGGTGGCGTCCCGGGAGCAGAATATGCTGAAAGCAAGAGAAATTGGGATTGGAATAAGTCCATAAAGTTACTCTCAAATTCTCAACATCATGCAAATCTCTGTAAGGTATAAGCCGTGATATCAGTTTTAAAATCTGCTTCCTGGTGGATTTAGTCTTTAAAACACACAGTTTAATATTACTTTATTCAGTAGTAATCTAAAATGCAGTTTAAGTGCATATGGCATGCATCTGTTCCAAACAGATATTAAATTGATGCTGAAACTGGGTCACGGTGTCTGTTTGTTACCTTCAGACTGTGTAAACAAATATTCTGTGTGGTGGAGGCTCATTGTGTTGCCTGCTTGTGTAAATCCAGTCTGTTGTTAGTGAATATGTGCCTTCATCTCTTAAAGACTGTACTATCAGCAATTACAGAAGCTGATGCTTTCTTATGTTTCTTTGGCAAAATCAACTTGTGTTGTTGGCAAAGAACGAACACGCAACATAATCTATGCATCCATCTTTATCAAACGGGCCTTTAGATAAGCTGACGTGATTACGGGACGTGATTCTAGCTGAATAATCATGCAGAGCATTGAGTTTGACTGTGTGAGATGGCGTATCGAGGCAATTGATCATGTGGCATTCTGCAGCACAGCGGATGGTGAACATATTGAGCTGTTCTCTGCATTAATAATTAAATTAGCATGATTAATGGACTGGGCAGCAAGCACTGGCCCATTAAAGCTGATCGACTTATCATCTAAATGTATCTGTGTTCATGTTTTACTGATGGAAAGACACTTTCTTTGTTTCTCTAAAACTGGAATGTGGCGTTTTTTAACATACAGTGGTCTTTGAAGCTGTTTTAAAATATATATGAATGTGCTTAAATTAAAAAATAAATTAAAAATAAATTAAAAAAAGTAAATAAATATTGATTATACTTTAAAATGTAAATTATTTATTCCTGTGATGGCAAAGCTGATTAAAAAAAGTTCCAGAAAAAAAAAATCTTAACTCATGTTAGAGAATATATATATATATATATATATACACACGTTGGGCCATTTATATGGATACACTTTAATAAAATGGCCACCATGGTCACCACCCATCTTGAAAAGTTTCCCCCCTCACATATACTAATGTGCCACAAACAGGAAGTTCATATCACCAACCATTCCTATTTTATTAAGGTGTATCCATATAAATGGCCCACCCTGTATATCATTTGAAGTGGATCAAAAAAGTTAATTAAAGTTGTCATTAGACAAGAACACATTTTGGTTTTAGGACAAATTTGATGAAAGGTTTTGATTCACTTAAAATGATGACTACTGTATATATAAATATATAAAAAATATATATGAGAAAATGTGTCATCTATTTAAAAGCAGCCAAGACAACTGTGTGTTGTTTCTTTGTAACTGTGTAAATGGACTGTGAGCCAGACTACTAACTCTGAGCCAGCCATCTTTATTTGTCGATTAGTTTATTAGGTTTCTTGCTAATTGAATCATTCTAAAAACGTATACTTTACTACATTCAGGGTTTTAACTCTAGCTCTTTATGTGTGTGTGCTGCTGTCTGTTTTTTTGGCTAAAGGTGGCCTGTCAGAGGTGGGACAGAGGGCGAAGGAATGGACGGGTTGGAAGCGTCCCACTTACTGGGGGAGGTGGGTGAGCTGGCAGCTGCGTCTGCAGAGGTGGTGCTGGATTTGGACTCTGGGGGCAGCGTCAGACGGGGCAGGCCGGGGGGTGGTGGGGGGGCCAGCATCTGAGAGGAGATGTAGTGACTGGATACCTTCACCTGACCACTGCCATTCAACTGCAGAGGAAGAGAGGGCAATAGTCAGCCACTGAGGGGAAGGACACCTCACTGCCTCTACACAGCTAACATCACAATACATGCATCTATTTTGCATCTACTCTCTTTAGCTCATTTTTGTTTTACTTCGATGCTAAAATTCTTTGAGATCTTTGAGATTTAGTGCTATGATAGACATCATGGATTTTAACAGTTCTTTAAGATGTTAATCATTTTTAGTTAAATAATGCAATGTTCCATTCAGTTTAAAAATGTGAATTCTCACGCTCCTACTGGGAAAAGTGCAAAATTCTAAATTCTCAACACTGCCACTGATTAAGATTAAGTTTACGTTATAAATGGCATACACTTATGTCCTAAGCAACTTACATTGTATTCAACGTACACAAGATACTTCAGTTCATTCATTCATAATGACAAAGTCATTGTTAGCGTCATAATTTTTAATTTTTTTAAAGAATGATTTCAAAATTACAGATGATAATACCTGTTAAGCTAATGTGGATAGAAACAGTTGGGTAAAACAAATACAAAATTATCTCTGTATATATTTGCATTCCTGCAAAACAAATGCTACTGCAGCGCTGCCAGTTTGTATTATTCATTGCATAACAAAATATAACAGGACAACAAGTACAAAATATTTTGACATTGAATGGAACACATTATTAAGAAATACATTTTATTTGTTATATTAAAAAATCGCTTCACCACATTGGCCTCTCTACTGCCCCCTCGGCTCTGAATGTACTTCAAGACAAGCCTGGTTATGTGATCTCAACACAGAGATCCTATCTTCATTATTATATAACACTCACTTAAAGCGGAATTAAAGGAGGATTCCGAACTGCAATATGGGTTTTTAATAAAACTTAGCTGTGTATGCAGCACAAAGGTGAATTAACAAAAACGATGCTAAACGACTAGAAATAACAAGTTAAAGGGCTTTGGCCAATTCCATTTGGTTATAAAGGTAAGGGAACTTCAACACCCATAATGCACTGGGTTTAATTCAACTGTTTGTGAGCTGGGATGGGGTAGCATGGAGAAAGAACACATATTGTTCATTTACATTACTAACATTTTAACAGTACAAAGTTAGTTGAAAATAGGTACATTTATACTTTTAAATGCTGTCCAGCAAATCTCAAAATGAACATCTATTTTTCGTACAGTAAACATGGTGATGTTGTGATGCCTAAATTCTCTTGTAGCATTTAAGAGCTGCTCTAAATTTTTAAATCAAGCTTTAATGAAACTTTAAAGTCCAGTCACATATCTCCATCTCCTCCTGCCATCAGCAGTAATGTGGGAGAAACAGAGTAACGTTATGCACACTGTTCTAGCGAACGGCCCATTATGCATCGTACTATCACTCTACCCTAGCCGCAAATCCATAAAACCCTCCATCATGCTCTTTCTCTCTCAGAGGGTTTGGCTCCGGTTTACATTCTCACGGGGTAAAACTGCACACTCACTGCCCTGCACAACAATAGCTGGTGAGTGAGTCAGCGGCATTGTGGGTCGGTGCGGCTGTTCTTTGTGACTGCTTGGCTACGGTCAGACTGCAGTAGGGGGAATTTCAATGAGTCTGCAGAATTGGCGGGGCACGGCTGCCACAGGGCAAGATTCATAAATGTGCGTCTCTCTCTCTCTCTTCCCCCTTTTTTGTGCCAACATCTGAAACTCCCCTAGACACAGAGATCTCCTCCTTCTTGGCTGTATTTCCTGTCCTTTCACTCTCTCTGCCTGATGTGGAAATGGCACATGACTCTCCTACCGGCACCCCGAGGATAAGTCATTCATACTTTGTGTTGGTACTTTATGTCAAAGTCAGAATAAAGCCAGCCATCCAGTGCTAATTCTTGGTCCATGGTCAGAACAAGCAGAATGATTCCAGAGCTGCTCACCCCGTTTAGTCAGTGATGCTACTCGGATGACATCCTGGGTCATTATTGATCTTTAAGCCATTGTGAGATTAAAAAACAGTCAAATAAAGTGTTTGAGCTATTTCAAATGCATGACACTACAGCCATAATGCAAAATGCATAAAATTCCTTAATTAATTTCCTTAGCTTAAAAACTTCATTTGATGCCTTAATTTTTACAATCAAATGAAATTTAAAAAGACATTAAACTAACTTTTTATTTTAATTGTAAATGAATGAAGAATTTATTACATTTATTTGACCAATTAAAGTAACTAGATAAAATATACATATATACGACTTACATCGATTTAGCGTTTAGAAATAGATATATAAAAAATATATATAAATTTTCCTTGATAAATTGAAATTTATTTTCATGTAAAAATTCTATACTGTTTATAAAAAAATTAAAAATGAAACACCAAAACATAAAAAAATAAATTAAATGGTACAATAGAATGTATAGTTTTATTTTTGACAAAGTACACATTTTATCAATTCATTTTATGTAAAGTGACACTGCATTCAAGATGAACATTTTATCAGTTCTTCAAGAAAAAGAAAAAACTTGTTTAAGTATGAAAGTATGTTTAAGCTGTCATTTCAAATGAGTTCAAACTCATGCCCACCTTGTAACCACACCCCTCATAAGTTCCCAGCCAAGTAGGTTTTCATCTGCTCAGGGCAACACAGACACTGAGAAACTGTTTTCTGTGAATATTTGTGAAGGAAACGGAACTGATGGACACTTGTGTTTAGAATGCAGGTTGCTTTAACGGAAGGTTTCCTGCTTCTACAAGACCGTGGTCAGCTCTTGGCTCAGATTACATGGGCTATGATCCATGTAGGGCACATGATGGCATATTTATTTGCCTATTTTTTTACTCTTTCTGTCTCTCTCTCACTTGCACACACACACAAGTACAAAATGCAGATAAAGGAAGCAAGCAGTTGACTTCCTAATTCATCCCTTCTGGTACAATTTAAAAGGGTCATAACATGGATTTATTATTATTTAATTGTCTCCCTGAGGTCCACTTTCTTTCTGCCAAAAACAGTCAAAATGTTGCCATTTTACATTTACATATTCATTCTGGCCAGAAGAATTAAATTATCCTTTTTTGCTCTGAATTAAAAGGATAATTGATAGTATATCAATTTATTTTTTCACTTCCCCTCATGTTGTTCCAAACCTGTATGACTTACTTTCATCTGATTAACATAAGCAGGATATTTAATGAAAAATGTTGTATATGTATAGTATATATAAATATATATATATATATATATATATATAAATATAAATATATGTATGTACGTATATGTGCATATATACATGTAGGCTGATTAAATGATGACAGAATGTTTATTTCTGGGTGAACTGTCCCTTTAAGAAACTGCATGTGAAATGAGAATTCAAGTCAAGCAAGTTTTTAACTGTCATGTAAAATATTATGCTTTTATATATCAACTAATTTTTAATTCTGCATACTAACAAATCCAGTGTTGAATATGAATAAACACGGCAGGCTCAGAGCTGTGCTTGGCTCACTTATGGGATCACATGGTCCTACCAGAACTATGGCTGCTGGTTGGTTAAGCTGAACAAGTGAGGCTGATGTTTGGGTATTTTTGGATATGTTTTCACGTACCCTCATCTGTGATTGCTAGAGTGTCAATGAATGCTGAAGTCTATATAAGGTGTGTCAGCACGCGCAATGGGATGATCTTACCGGGCTGGGCTGTTGATTGGACGGGTCACAGGCCAGAGAGACAAGATCCTTGAGCGGGTCTTGAGAGCTGAGGTGTGGGGGGTACCGGATGGCCGTGTGTTGGAAGTAGGTGGAGGCAGTCTGGGGGAGAATGGGAGCGCCAGGGAAGTGCAGAGACGAGGAGGGATGTGGACTCCGAGAGATACCTGAAAAATAAATACTTTCTTTTAAAGAAATGAATACTTTTATTCAGCAAGAATGCATTCAATTGGTCAAAAATGTGATTCATAATGTTACATAAGATTTCTATTACAAATAAATGCTTCCTTTGAGCTTTTTATTTGTCACAAAATACTTTTTGGCTTGGTGAGCATACTAAAAAGATCTAAGAAAATCTTACCAACACCAAACATTTGAACACAAGTGTACAAACAGAAACAATAACACTTGCAATAACCCCTTGCATTTTAGTGACACATTTACATACTCTATAACCAACGTCTTAATTAAAGAGCTCTTTGTTGAGCTGTCACGTCCCTGTCACATTTAACCATTATAACTCTCTACAGAACACTCTGTATGCTGTAACACGTTTGGCAAAGCCCAGTAGAGGTAATATCAGCTTGATGTCTCAGTGCAGGCAGCATATGGCTGACACGCTCCACCAATTCATCTGAACAGCCAGGCTAATTGTTAGAGCATAACTCAGCCAGCTGTGAGGCTCTGGAGACAACAGATCACTGTACAACTGTAAGAAATGACCTGACAGTATTCTCGTCTCAGCCCAATGAAATTGTGAACAATTTCTCTGTGCATGTTTCAAATATTTCACAAGTCCCTTTCTTACAATCCCCTGCATTCAGATCTGCCTCCATCCAATCAACAATCGATGGATAAAACCAAGTCCGTGCCCTGGAAGTTAAGTTTTTTTAATAATGCTTCATGAAAATACATCACAATGCTGCTACTTACTTTAAAACATGTCCCTAGTCTTATTAAGAACAATTGATGTTATTCACAAGGTTTGGCTTTCTTGAACTCTTGAACTTTCTTTTGTAGCTCCATTCTAGTATGCTACTCCATCTATCTAAACAATTCCTGTTAGCTAAATTAAAGCCCCTGTTTTCTTGCTCACTTCACATCAAAATATGTTGCAAATCATGTCTTTTTTAAACAGGGTCTTACATAAGTAGGCTGTAAATGATAATGATATTAGCAGAAACGGTTTGGACAACCAAACACAACAGTGGAAACTGTACAGTATTTGTTCCTCCCAGCTAGCCGGTTGTGGTGTTTGTGTGTGCAGGCCTGTGATGACAGAACAGACAGATATATGCATGTGTGTGTTGTCCTCTCACCGCTGTGCACTGCAATGACAGGTCTGTGGTGCTGTGTGAAGCCGAGACGTGGAGAGCTCTCCTGAGGAGACGGACTATCCATCTCTGTCTTCTTAACTGTAGGGGAGATTCCTGTGTGAAAAGAGAGAAAAGCAGAGAGAGATGGAGGAGGGGGGGAGGAGAGCAAGCGTTTGGCTTATATAGAATACTGCAAATTCAGCTCCATTGTTCTATACAAGGACAAACTTTTCGGAGTCTAAAGGAACGCTTATTCAGCTAATTAATGAGCACTGCGTGGTCACCCTCCATGCTTCTGTCAGGTCACAGCAGGTGTTACTGCGACTGACCACAAGGTGGCGCAGTGTAACGAGAGTTTTGATAGTGCTGCAGTGCAATGCAGAAAGTGCACTCTCTCTTTGCGGCCAGACCAGTGGGATTATGGGAAAATATGTCTGTAGCTGATGATCTACACCGGTTATTTAAGGTCAAAGCGAAGATACAGTCTCCATATGGATGTCGGAGCAATCTATTTAGAACCTTCCCGAAATGGAGGTTTTTCCTAATGAGTGAAACATATATGCTTTTAAGTTACCAGAAGCTGCTTTGATATAAGGAAGAATATGTGGAGACATTCTTTCAGGTTGCTCGCAATTTAGGATGTCGTTTAAAGTATAGTTTAATGCTACTTCATTTGTATACTTCCTTGTGTCACTTCAAACCAGTTTGACTTACTTTCCTCTATGGAACACCAAAACAGGTTTTAATATTTCATCCAAATATTAAAAGTCAATGAAGTTCCAACATTTTTTCCAGAATGTATGTTTTTTTCGCAGACAAAAAAGTTATCCAGGTTTGGAATGACGTGTGGAAGCGAGTAAATGATAGGATTTCCATTTCTGAGGGAAATATACAAATCATTGAAGGAAACAGTTCTGCTCTCGATTGCCACATTTGAACCTTCAGGTCTCAATCCATTAAGTGCACGAGACCAGAGCAATCAGCTAGGCAACTGTCAAAGAGAAACTCATTAGGAATGTCTAGACAGGAGGCTAGGTGGGCAGGGTCGGTCCACTGCAGGGGTTGGAGTACAGTGATGCGATTTGTCCTAGAGGCTGAGACACGGGCTGCTACTTCATACACAGTGATGGATTACAGATTCCTGCTGGTTATGGATCAGCGGGGAGGGGTGAAGCAGGTCTCCTGAGATCTTAAGCAACAGTTTTGCCTGGAGGGTTAATAGATATTCACAAGGGTGTGACAGAAGTCAGATGTTATGCAAGGTCTAAAACAGCAACTCAGCACCTTTCTAATCTCACAATAAACTCTGCAGGGTTTAGGCTGATCTGGAGCTATAAACGTGGAATCTTTTACTCATGAATAAATATTCAACTGCATGACTCAATGCATGCAAATTAATATATTGAATAATTGTATTTTATAAGCGGTTATAAGGTTCTGCCTTGCCACCTACTTCCCACACAAACTACTTTGACAAACTGTCAAAGAACCTCATTTGTGTTGGCATGTTGCTAAGCTATTTGGACAAAAAATAAAAAAGGGTTAAATGATTAGTGGGTAGAGAAAATGGATCAAATAATTTAGATTCATATGCATCTTTCAACATAATTAAATGCTAATTATTTTATATACACTAACATTTAGCTTCTTTTAGCATGTTGCAAAACTAATTGTACTCTTAATTGTAATCTTAAAAAAAGCTAAAAACAAAATGGGTTAAATGGTCAATGGGTAAAAAAAAAAGTTTTAATATGCGCCTTTCAACAGAATCAAATATGAAAAAAAAGATGTTTATATAAAACACAGTGTTTTAACACTAACAATATTTAACAATATTACTGCCTTTTCAGTATTTTTTTTTTTTTATCAAATAACTGCAGAAAGCATAAGAGACTTTTTTTCAAAAGCATTACAATATCTTACTGACCCCAAACTTTTAAACAGTTGTGTAAATGTAATTACGTATAGCATGTGATCATAATTATACAACCGTTCTAAATTATGAGGTCGGTTAAGATTTCGTAATGTTTCAGAATAAGTCTTTTGAGCTTGTGACAATGCATTATGGGATTACATTCTCCACAAAGGATACAAACTTTCGAAACCGGTCAGAAACAAGCTGTCCTAGGCAAAATAATAATTTAAATGAGCAGCCTTCTTTTTTGAGATCCTACAGTCTATTACTTAAAAATGTTCTCTTCATAGAAAATTTACTAGGTTTTAGAGCAAAGCCCTCCCAAAAAAACCTTTAATTTGACATATTTTTAAAAGCACACTATGCAAGATCACTCAACATCAAATATATTTCAGAACAAACAATAAACTAACATCAACACTGCATGTGCACCAACGAACCACACATATCCTTTTATGCTCCCACAAACTGAACTTTCCCTACATAGATTGCTCACTGAAACTTCCCCTTATACTAGAGAGGTGGATTACAGTATGGTTTCTATATCTACTGCTTGCCCTACTTTATGTGAAATTAGTAGCGCTGCTTCGGCATAAAAATAGCTGCCTAAAATGGTTTTCTAAGATTTAGAAGGGTTTTTACAATGGGTCGATGGCTGTCAAAACCCCCTTAGCTAATCAAAGCATCAAAGGCGATGATTCTTCATACCTATTTCATTAATTAGCTAAGCATCAAAAGTAAACCTGATATGCACTGTCAAACTCGAGCAATACTTCCAATGTATTTCTGCCGTATAACTACATAAATCATAACGCCTCCAAAACAGAACCACAAATTTGCATTAAGAGCATAGCAGGAAACCCGCCAAACCCAGTTATTCTAGTTGAAAGTTCATGAAGATCCCAAGGAATCAACAGAAATTATTTGCACTGGAGCAGACCCCTGAAGGGTCAAAGGTCATACAGTTAACTACATCCACACAGTAGGTCTCTCTCGGTGTGAGGACACAGCAAGTACTGAGTTCGGAGGATTCTGCTCCAAGGTACAGTACAGTGCACAGTACAGTGCTGCTTTCTGCAGACTTTCACAAAAACCGGCGTTCATGAATTAATTAGGATCTGGCACTACGTTAAAGAAATTCAAATCCGAGTCCAGACTTCCTCTACTGCAGTTGAAAACCTGATAGGTTTGTCATTCATTTGAACGTGCTTCAAAAATAAGACCCACAACTATGCTTATGGAGATGAAAATCGCCATGCACAATAGGCATCCACTAGTCGACAAATCGGTTAGTTCTACCTCTATTCATTGTTTTGTATCTGTGTCAACTAGACCATGTCGATTCAGTTCCACCTGTGCACTACATAGTGACACCAGGAAGAAGTAGTTTCTTTAAAAACTACATGCATTTCTGCATCATTATGTTTGAATTGTACAAAAATCAGAATATTTAGAATATTTCATAATTGAAATAGAACACAACATGGACCAGTGTCATTACTGTTAACAAAAACTAAAAGCAAAACTATTATAAATCTCTTATCTAATAAACTTGCTTTTTAAACATAAAGAAAAAACATTATGAAAACTAACACAAATGAAAAAATAAAAATAAATACATTAAAAAGGACACTAAACAACTAAAAAACTACTGCGTGGTTATCAAAATTTTTGCATGTTTTAATAGGGTTTATATTTAAAAATGTGTTAAATTTGCATAATAAAAACTGTATTATGAAATATTTCTGAACCAACCATACTTCAAAAAGTTACACAGACCAACATAATGTTAACCATTAGATCCAGTAGTTTTACTACAGTAATGTCAAAATGAGTAGCTTATTCAAGCCCTCATGCACAAAAGAAACTTTATTATGAGTGGTGCGGTGTAGAGGTCAAGGACCGAGGGAACTGGTACAATCAATACAGTATAAGCCACTATTGTGCCTTATCCCAAGTTGCTACAGAGGGATTGTCCTTATAATAGGTTCATGGCCCAGTTCTAAAGTTATTGTACAATAAATTCATGGAATACAGAAAACCTTTGATAAAAATTGCAATTCTGTATTTCTATGTTAAAAACAAGGCTCACCTCCTTCCATCTCCTCTTGCCAGTTGCGTGAACTGCTGGCAGGGGAATTGGGAGAGGTGTAGTACTCGCCCCCTGGGCTGGTGTCTATATCGTCCTCCATGGATCCTGACTTGTGTCTCTTACTTCTGTGTGAGTGAAAAAGGAAAAAGAATAGAATGAAGAATAATGGAGCAAAGCATTGTTTGGTCAAACCTTATTTCTTACACAGACAAACAAATGCTCTCCCAAACTGTCTGGATGTGCCTTATGGATGTTCCTTTGGACCTGCTTTTCCCAGGCACTCAGCTACGACGAGCAGTTGTAAGGCCAACATTCACCTTTTGTTTTAGCTTTGCAGTGCATTTAATGGAAAATAAGCGCATTAATCAGGACTGAGGCTTTGGCTAACTACAAAAGCAGATAAATCAAATAAACTGCCTTTAGCGGGCCTGAGTGAGGGGTCATGTTCTTTCACACTCACTCATCTTCCCCAGGTGCATGTAAGCATGATGTTTTTATTCAGCTTTGTGTATCGCCTGGGGTGGTGTTTGCCGTGACGCACACATGACAAATCTTATTGTCACTGAGGTGTACCGATGTCTCGAGCTCAAAATGCCTCAGGCTCCCTCTGTCTGATTCAGCCAATATAGAAATAGTTAACAGCCAACATTTATCATGGCAAGATGCTGACAGGTACATTTAAAACTCTCAAAG
Organism: Enteromius afrohamiltoni; assembly: GCA_034779775.1. Taxonomy (NCBI): domain Eukaryota; kingdom Metazoa; phylum Chordata; class Actinopteri; order Cypriniformes; family Cyprinidae; genus Enteromius; species Enteromius afrohamiltoni. The sequence continues at coordinate 1,286,095 of JAUYWG010000258.1, read as the reverse complement.
CCTTGTCTAACCGACCTGAAATCTCACATGCTCCACAGTTTCAGCCTTGTTCGGATAAACAGGCCAAACGTATTCTGGTTTGAACCAATCAGCAACTGCTGCAGGCTGTTGCATTCATGGCAACACGAAAGACCACCAAACTCAAAAACAACAGCTGGCGTATAAACATCTACAATGTAGCCGCTGTTTACTTCTGGTCTTGAGGTAATTGGTTTGGATGCCACTACAGCTTTTGTTGGAACAGAAATGAAAGTTAAATCAAAGTTAATTCTCATAATGTATCTCATTATACATTAATTATAAAATAAAATATGCAAAAATGTACATATAAAAGTAAAATAATTTTTAATCTTTTTAATGTAAAATGAAGCTTTGTGAGAAATCTGTACACTATATATATATATATATATATATATATATATATACAGTAATACATTTAAATCTTTTTGTCAAAAATACATTTAAAACATTTACTTTGTGAAATTTTAAAGATAAGGGATTATCTAATTTCGTGTTGAACTGAAATTCACACTTAAGAGCTCAAACTTTTTTATATAGTTTATATAGTAGACAGATATATTTTAATTTCAGAAAAAAATACATTAAATACGTAAATAAAATGTATAAAAAAAAAAAAAAACATTTAAAACATTTAAACAGGGTCAAAGATCATTATTTATGGACATCATCAGAACAATCTGTCAGCAACTGTGGGCAATATGGTAAAATCTGGATTACTCCTTAATTAACATCAGATTGTACCACTGGACTGAATCAGAGGATGTTCTTGACTTCATCAAAGCTGGACACGGATTGATTCCTTATTTTAATTTGAGACAATTTAGCATTGCAATGAACAGATGTGGCTTGATTCCTGTGTTTTTTTAATTCTTTTTTAAACCACATACTATAGACCAATTTTCATAGTTACGTTACTTATAGCTGCGCGCACATTGTGGTTGCAAAAAAACACCGGTAACAAGTGGAGTCAAATGGAAAAAATGCACTGAATACAAGAAAAAAATGTACTGTTGAGCCTTTGGATGTCAGAATTGGAATGCAAATAATTTTTATAGAATTCTGTCGCCAAAAACATAATTTGAGACATTTAAATTAAGACGTTTAAATGTATAGACTAATGAATGAAATCTGCTATGATTACTCTACTTTTAAAGCATAAATGTTATTTAAACAATTGGTCTACATAATATTCATATATACAGTTCCATACAGATAGTATATACTATAAACCTATAACATTTTACATTTACCTATTTTGTCAACTTTAGCTGTATATTTCAGACTTTGCAGCTTGACTTAACTCAACAATAGTGAGTCCATTATGAGGGGAAAAAAAGCAAGAAGTGTGGGATGTAAACTTAAAAGAAAGAATGACGTCAGAATTTTTAAATATAACCTCAATTTTAGCATTTTTATTCTTTTACTATTGAGCGTCACTTGAAAACTCTTCTTTTCTGCCACCAGCTAGGCTCCACCCACAAAAAACATCACATCACTGTTTCCGAAAAACTTAATTGGTACACACACAAACACAGATCTCATCAGCAGTCAAAATAAGCTCAAGGACACAGTGTCTTTGACAAAAGGATGTGTGGCTGCAGCAGGCAGATGTGTGCTGTAGATGTGTGTACTGACCCACTAGAGGAGGTGCTGGGAAGGGTTCTCCTCATTCCCACCCCTGAAGGGTTCAGATCATAAGCAAGATGACCCTGCAGCTCTCCAAGAGAGAAGTTCGGCCCCGTGCCTGTCACCACCGGTGCTGCACACACACAGACATACAAAGCATATAACAGTTAAAGCTTAAAAGTAGAACTATTTTGTTTATTTATTTACATATTATGCATTTGTAAAAAAAAACAAACAAACAAAAAAAAAAAACCCATACACTAGCATTAAAAGGTTTGGCGTTGATAATACTTTTAATGCTTTAAATGTCTTAAGCTCACCAAGGCTACTTTGTTTGATCAAAATACAGTAAAACAATGTTCTGAAATGCTGTTAAAATTTAAAATAAACGTTTTCTATTTTAATTCATTTTAGAATTTATTGTGACGGCAAAGCTGAATTTCCAGCATCATTATATCAGGCTATTTTGAAATATCGTGGGGTATCACATACATACTGTGATAAAAGAAAACCGCTATCATTAAATACCATGATAGAGAACTAGCTGTTGATGTCTTCACTGTATAAAGGCTGCAGTACACATTCTGATAAATCCCTTAGCATCTTCACAGTCTCTTTACTCACAGGGTAAATATTGGTGATTGTTATCTAGCGTACAGTAAACTGGAGTTTTGCAGCATTTGTTAAATACTTGCATCATGTGGGTGTAATCTCAAACATTCATGTTTAAGCCCACACGAGCCTTATGAGTCCGTGCCACTGCATGTCTGCTCTTCCCTGAGCTGACCTCTTTCCTAATATCATTCCATTACTCTGTGTGTGTGTGTGTTGGAATGCACAGTAATTGCTGGAGCTTAATGGACAGGCTGTAGTGTGTGTGTTCAGTTATGTCTGAATGTGTTGTATGTAAATACAAAGTGGGAACAATGGGCTTGTTGTTCCAGTGGGATTGACCTATACTTAGATCAAATATTGTGTAGGAGTAAAAAAAAAACAAAAAAAAAACCAAAACAAAAAAAACCTGGTTTGAGCATGTTGGGTAATGCTGATAAAACTGCATAATGCACATTATGACATTTAATTAGTCTCCATTTGCAATCTATCGGTTTGTTAGTAACTTGTAAAACACTGATTGCACGCAGGTGTGAGGAGTGATACAGAGCGGTCTCGCTTATTTGACTCGCTTATAAGCTAACTGGGAAGAAGAAAATAATTTGAGCTAAACACAATCAATTACTTTGGACAGACTGGCGGGATTCCTTCCCTTCTAATGAGGAGCTGTCAAAGCTGACATAAAACGGCTGTGAAATTGACGCTTGCGTCTGCTATGTGGACAGAGGCTGTGTGGGAGGTGGGAAGGGACAGATGAGCTAGAAAGACTAGAAAATGATTCACCAAAATGGATCTGACTCCCAGAGATACTTTTAAAGGGACAGACTACGCAAAAATTATAATTACATTATTATTTACTCACCCTCATTCCATTCTAAAGCTGTAGGACACTAAATTATGCTAATTCAACCCAGATTTTAGTTCTGACTGAACTGTCCTTTTAAGTATATTATGTAAAATACAAAAACATCTCACTTCTTGATACTTGCACCAGTTCTGTTACACTGAAGACGCCCGAAGTTACAAAGCTCTCTTGAAACTCTGGAGCATCTGTTAAACAAAAGAAAACATGGAATAAATGATGGATCTTTCCAACACAACGATATCGCCAGCATCTCACGCACATAGAAATTCAATTTAGTTTTCATTTCTGGATAAAAGCATCTACTAAATGAACAAATGTCAACGTTTTACATAAACAGCTGGTTCAGCCAGTTCACAAAGGTTTCAGATACAATGTTTTACTGTCTTTTGAATGGCCTTAATTTGAGGGTTTCTTTGAAAATATTGATCTATGTGATTAATATAGAATTTTATAAAACAAAAAATATATAATACGTTTCAATAATTTGAGGACAGCAAGATGTGTTTGCAATAGGCCTTTTATGCTCACCAAAGGTTTCATGTATTTAATAAAAAAAAACAGTAATATTGTGAAATATTACAATTTAAAATAACTTAATTTAATTTAGTATTGTAATATTTAAAATAAGCTCCAGTCGTCAGGGTCCCATGATCCTTCAGAAATCATTCTAATATGCTGATGTTAAAGAGAAACAGCACTGATTTGAAACTGAAATATTTTGTAATATTTTTAAAGTCTGTATTGCCTTTTTCTAGCAATTATTGTGTATTTTGCTTAATAAAAGTATTATAAAAATCTTTATAACAACAGTGATATATATTATCACAATAACATTACAACAACCACAAACTAATCACTGTGTCATATTATATAAATTGTAACTATAT
>JAUYWG010000258.1:1267786-1281984 GCA_034779775.1 Enteromius afrohamiltoni | reverse complement strand
ATATATATAAATATAAAAATAAAACCAACTTCAAACAGTAGTCAATGGATGTAGTAAAGTACCTCAGCCATCCCATCAGTCATAAAATAATGCCACAGCATTATGAGCAGGACTGAATATGTGAACAAAACAACTGTTGTGATCGTTACTATGTAAAGTTTCACCAAAACTGAGCTAGACTTTTATCAAGACGTCTGAAAGTGCTGGCCTTTCAGATTAGCTCTGCTAAAACAGGGGAATGTGGGTAGGAGTGTGACATGAACTGGGCAGACATAGAGAGAGAGTTTCAGTGTGTGGGTATGGGTTTGAAGCCATGCATGTAGGTTGACTTGTGTAAACAGGATGTTTGTATAGTGAACGATAGGACGCTTACAGGACTGCACCACACTGTACGCAGCAGCACCCGGTATGTGCATGTGTACTGCAAGTATTCCTGTACATGTGGTTGTGTAAATGAGTGTGTTCATGTGCTCTCTTACCCATGGTGGCTGCTCGACTGTCCTCCTGATCTGAACCAATGCCTGTGCGAGGACTACTGCTCTGTTCAGCTTCTGAGAAAGACAGAGAGAGAGAGAGACATTAGTCCTCAACTCAGCAGATTGGAGAATTGAGGTCAATACACTGATTTTGTAAAACACCTTTCACACTTTGGTGGATAAGACCTTATCAGATCTTATGCATTGCAGTCTAAAACATTTACAGTAGTTTGGTCATGCACTGAACACTGCACTCTCTCACACACACACACACACACAGATACGTATAGCACATATTCAGATAAAGTCAAATTCATTTTAAAAGCCTCTTGACCTCGAGGTAAATGTTGATGAGTATATGTTATTTTTAAATGGGAAATAAATCTGAGAAAAAAAACCTAATATCATATAATAATATAAATATAATATTTTAAATATATATATATATATATATATATATATAAATAATAACACTGCATTATACATGCATTATATGTTTATGTTTGTGCCCAAGTTTTTTAATAAAGAAAACTATATATATATATATATATATATATATATAAAAACATTAAAAAAATTCACACATAAACAAAAGAGGGAGAAAATAATAATAATAATAAAAGAATATATTAACAATATAAATATAAACATCATTAAAACTATAAATATTTTTCTGCTGCATAAACTGCAGGGGCAAGTGAATTACTGAACAACTACATAAGCAAAATATGAATATAAAACATACAAATAACAAGCATGTGAATGATTACTCTGATTTTCTACAAGCTGCAGTTTTATAAATGGCAATCATAAGCAAATTGCAGCAGCGCTTTCAACTTTGAGTCCAAGAGTCTGAGTATTTTCCAAATATAAGAATATGTTCAATCAACAGAAACCTCTGACATGTTGGCGTGTGGTTGATCATGTCAGCGATAGCTTTGGTAATCCGACATAAGAACATGTTTCTGTATCAACAACAGAAAGCGAACACTCTGTATGTTTTATATAAATCACTCATAGGTTACTGATACAGCCATGCGCTCTGATACCCTGACGAGCCGAGGCTCGGCCAAATGGCTCATAAGCCTCGTAAATGAGAAACACACCGTATCAAAGTGCTGCAAAACCATTCAAATATTCTCTTTCTTTTCAACTTGTTTGGCAAGGCCGAGCATAATCCCGTTGAACCCTCTTCACTGGCAGAGCACAGGGATTGTACTGCCAAAGTGTAAACTCATTGAAACAACACAATAATGACAAAACAACCTAATCCAACCATAAAACCTTCCCATTTGTGTGCGTTCCAGCTATTTGCCACACGGATGTGAGGGAAAATGCAGATAAACACATAAAACGAATTTGAGTCAAGAAGCAGCAGAGGATTTTCTGAATAGGGAATGAAAGAATAGAGGGGTTACCACAAGGACTCTGGCAGGCGTTCAAAGAAAAGCCAGTAAAAAAGCTCAAGCTGGATAAATAAATAAGAGAGCTCCCTATCAGATGGGCCGCACGCCACTGCCAGTTCAAAGCCGAGGAGAGTCCGGCCGGCTGCACACGTCTGAATGCAATGCTTCATTACAACTCTCACACTCTTTGTGGCCTGCAGGACTCAGAGTCCAACCACAAACTACTGCTCAAGACACAGGAAAATACACACAAGCAACTGTGACGCTGCGAAGTTGGTGTATCTATTTATTTTTTAGAACTAATTCAATAAAAGTCAAAGAGAATTGGACTTGTGACCTGTTTTTCTAACATAATCTGATGCATTTCCAAGTATAACAGGATATTTAGCTAAACAAGATATAAGCTAGGTTTTAGACGATAATGTCAACAATAGAGATATCGCCTGCGGTTGATGCCTTTGAAAACATCAAAACTATTATTTTTATTAGGCTGGTATTATTATCTTATTAATATTACAGCTAATTTGTTACACTATATTTCTTTTTTACTGACAAGTTTATGAAAGCAATGGCTAATCAGAGGCTGAAACAAACAAGTTTTGCTGTTGAGTTTTAAGTTTTGTTGTTTCTCTTGCAAATTCTCTCACCTTGAACAACAAAGTGCAGAATGTGCAAAGTGAGTATCCGAAATGTATTCATCATAGCTTCACTGATTACAATCGCCAAATAGGTTGTGAAGCAAAGCTTAGTTTTGCTAAACTGGTTAACGTTACCTAACAACCTGAATGGCCTAAGTGATGTAACCAGAAAGTCTTTTTTACTGTACCTTTAGAATTAAAGCTAGTGCTGAATAAATCACAGCAAGACCAGGAATGTGCATAAGGAAAATATATGGTCAATTTGGATTTTTTGTTGACTTTAACATCACAACTAGTCTTCAGTCCGCCCTCTTGGATAATGATGCCAGCATAATTTTCCCCTGCCACAAAATATGAAATGTTTTCTTAAAGTATATGCGCAAAGTGCAGCCTAATTATGTTGTTGTAAGTAAAATACACATGGTCTGGGGGAAAAAAAAAAAGAATTATAAACCCTACAAATCTTCAAAAAGTTCAATGACATTCCAAAGGAAATGGTTGGAGCCAGGCCATAATACTCAATGTTTTGATTATGAAAAATTGGAGAGGCCTTAAACAGTAGGAGACAGATGGATGCTGAGAGGTCTGAAGTCTGTTCCAGAGAAGACGAGCGATGCTTAAAAAGTGCGGCAAATGAAAAATAAAAAATAACCCAACACAAAACATAAACAAACATGTCTGTCATCGTTGCGATTCTTCGCAGGCCAGCTACAAAGAGGGACACGCTCCAGTTCTCTCTCTCTCTCGGCTTTTCTCCTCCATGACTGTCTTCAGAGTCCTGTATGCTCCTGCCAAAAGCTGCGGCGGTTTCTAGGCAGGCAGCCCTCAGACCGAATCTCTGGCAAGGAGAATCGGAGGGAAGGAAAAATAAAAGTGTCAGTTTGAGGGAGATATTGGCACCGAGGGCCTCTGACACATCTCAGTGTCCAAAAGGAGCCGTGAAGCTGAAGACACCAAAACATTAAACGTAAATAAGAGAGGAATTGCTTCAACCGAGAGCTCCTCATTTAGTTTCCGACATAAGTCCAAGAAGAAAAAGTAGAAATGCAGATGGAAAATATGACGCAATACTATGTGCTTGAACGACGGCCATTTTCTGCATGGACTAGCGTTTGCCATTTTTCAAAAAGTGCCACAGTAAAGAACAAACAAAACCTAATCCGATTGTAAAACTATTTTTCAGGGAAAACGCAGGTAACATTTACAACATAGAGTAAGTAAAAGAGGAATGGCAGTAGAAATGCAGACGCAAAATATGACGCAATAAAATGCTCGTACGACGTCCATTTTCTCTCAAGCACGCCATTTTGTAAAGCGCTCCAACTTTCAAATGCTTTTCTTAGTCAGACTACGAGCTATCGTGTGATCTGGACATGCAGGTCTAGTCAATTAGTAATCCAAGAAATATTCTCCAACCTATCAAGAGGACTGCTTCCTTCTCCTTCAACAGAACCATCATTTTTGCTCCTAGCTTCTGCTTCGTGTAATATCTTTAGCATGTTGATGATTTAATAGCCCCTCGCTTCAGAACTTTTTGTCCTTGTATGTGTTTTCCATACTAAAACTGTCACTGCAGTATAAGCAAGGTTGCTTCCAGTGAAAGTTGTTTCTATTTCTTTTCATGCAAGCTACGTTTCAAGCCAGGAATCAGTCATCGACACAGCCATTTAAGTTTTTTTTTTTCTTTTTGGCAGACATTTCATGAGCAGAGAGGAGGTTTGCAGTTGGCAGCCATTTTAGATCGCTCTTTCTGCTTTCTCTCCCTTTCTCTATCTCTCACTCTCACTCTATCCCTCCCTCTTTTTCTCAAGCAAGAACAAAGTATAAGTAACCATACTGAAGAGTGCCAGCTTGCCCAAGTGCCAACGCGCTCCGTTCAGGGCAGAAGAGAGAGCGAGAGAGAGAGAGAGAGACAGGCAGAGAGACAGAGAGGCAAATGGCCGCTGCTAAATGGTTGGCAGAGACTCTGAAGATTTCGAAAGTTGCAGTGGGCAGAGAAGGAAAGTCGGGAGAGAAAGTTTGAGCTGTGGAAGTGACCTTACGTGAAAGACATTCCTGTGCACTGCCTCAGCCATTAGAGCGACTAACAGCTAAATAACAACATGAGGTATTACGCAGTTAGTCATGGCAGGAAGAGTAAGCGAACTTTCACTCTGGCAGACCCAGAAGAAAATAAACATAGTTTGCAGCTGAGCTCAGAATGTTCCTCTAAAAATCCCGCACATCGACACAAAGACACGTCATCAGCCAGAAAATAAGGGTCATCGTGGGGTCTGAAAATTATTGTGTGATCTCACACTAACCTTTGTGGAAAAAACATGCTGTTAACACAAGTTTATATCTTCAAACTTTAAAGGTCAAGTTAAAATTTAATAAGAAGGGCGAAGTAGTGTGCGCTGCCATTCAAACGAGACATAAAGTTATCATTTGTAGACATAAAACACAAATGCTACATCTCTTGTGGTTGAATGTCGAATAAATATTTAGGTTAAAAACTTAAAAAAGGACAGAAAAACAAAGACGTATCAAGTATATTATATATACACTTCAACACTTCTAGCTACTAGTGTTTTAAAGTGAACTTATCTGAAAAAATTGTTTATTTCAGTGAATCAGTTAAAAAAAGTTTATAATGCTGTCACCTTAATTGAGGTCCTTATTAATTGTTGGTCAGATACATACTGCACTGGTTGCAAAATAAATTAAACCATGTGATAGGTGTATTTTACAAGGAAACCAACCCCTTAAATAACTAATATTTTTCCTCATTAACATCTAGTGTTACTGCTTTTCCAAAAGGGCAGCTTGACTGTATTTTTACCAGGTTGAATAAACAACAGTGCATCGCAGTGTTTATATGAGGATTTAGCCTGTAATGTTTCATTTCCAGCAGTATCTGAGCTGATCGAAGAAGACAACCTTTGTCATACCACACCCCGGCGATCTACATCACTGAGAGGAAGAGGTGCTATAAGAGGTGCCTCGGTGCGGAGCCAGTGAGACAGATGGATCGAAGGGGATTCAGTCTGCCGAAATACTGAAACAAATATGAGCTGTTCCTTTACACTGCAACTTTGGAATTTAGTATGAAACACAGAGCAGTTCAGCCACAAGCAGCGGAATGAATCTTGTATAAACCACATACCATGCAGGAACACTTTCAGGGTGGTACTTAGCAAGATGAGCAAAATATTGAACAACATATACTGAGACATACTGTATATTGGGACGAAAATATCAGAGGCCTATTCAAGGGCTCTTTCTGCTCTGGGCCTATAAGGAACCACTTGATCCTGCAACCAGAAATAGACTAAAAACAGTGTTGGACCACTCACATTTTCTTTAAAGAAAAGTGTCTTTTTTCTATATTTAAAAAGTGGATAAACGAAAAGCTACTCTCAAACTTTTCAATCTATGAATGAACCAATGCAAAAAATCTTGAACTGAAGTGAGTGCTCAGACCAAATGGAGTTCAGATTCAGTCCAGGCTTTTGTGAAGCATAACACACTGCAACATAACACCAATACAAAACAATGCAACAGTGATGCAATGATTTTAAAATTCTGTGCAATACAGATTAAATGGATAATATAAAAAATCTATATTATTTTGCTTACACACACAAACAAATACAGTTACTCTTACAGTTACTCATTTTCACCCAAAAATGAAAATTACGCCATTATCTACTCACCCCCAAGCCATCCTAGGTGTATAATACTTTCTTCTTTCAGATGAACACAGTCAGAGAAAAATGTATGCTGGCTCTTCTAAGCTTGGTAATGCTGGTGGATGGTGGCCATGGTTTTGGAGCTTCGTAAATCGGATATATCTGCAAGTACTGTGTATAAAACTGTCTCCAGGGGGGTCCTCTGAAGCAGATCAATGGGTTTTTGTAACAAAAATATTTCTAGTTTTAAAATTTTAATCGAAATAACTGAATTTCAGCAACAGCTGTATGCACATCCCAGAAAGCGTCGGGATCCAGCTTCTTGGCTGACATCTGACTCGACGTATAACAAATGAAGCTGCTTCAAAATCATAGCCACCATCCACGAGCATTACCAAGCTTGGGAGAGCCAGGATAAATAACAAAAAACAAATTGAAAGAAGAAAGTCGCATACACCTAGGTATTGTGCAATGCAGCATAATGTAACACAGTGCGATCGATAGATGTGTGCCCCAGACATCATGGCCTGTTATTTTGATCATATCACTGCCATCGTTTAATCCCGTGTATCATTCTCTGTCGCTCTCTTCAGCACTCCTGCTCAGTTACACAGCTCTGATTTCATTGCTGATCTGACACAGTGAATGCAAATCTCTATAAAACTCTTTCTCTCTTTCCTGTTCTGTCTGCGTCTCTTTCTGTCTCCAGCGAGTGTGAGAGCTGCCGGGGTGAGAGTTATTGATCCTGACCGTGGCCATCACAGACAGCCAATAAGTCTTTAACATCTAGAGAAGAAGCGAATGAGAATGTCAGACTGTAAAAGAGTGTGTGTGTGTGAAAGAGAGAGACTGATAGGGAGGGGTCTCTTGAAGCATTTAGCAGTCTGGCGGACCGCACTGGCCCCCGGGCCTGTATGGATATGAATCCACTGGGAAAGTTTTAATGGGTTATCTTAATATCTTAGGAATATCAGTGTTCATCTAAATTCATTACAGACCCTCTAGATGGACGAGCGCCAGGGTAAAACAGAAAAGAATCAGGTTTTGTTTTTCAAGACAGCCAGGTGTCAAGAAGAGAACATTTCGGGAGCTGGGAGTAAATTTGACATTGTACAAATTGTACGTTACATTTATTTAATCAAATTTAATTGTATTTATTTATTCAATTTAGGTTTTACCACTAAGGCACAAGTCGTACCAGATGTTTTCTTTTTCTATGTCTCTGTTGCAGTAAGGGTCTGCCTATCATTCTTACAATTCAATTTAAATGTTGCAGTTTCTTATCAAGTTATCGGCCAACTGGAGAATAATTCAATTTTATTTACTCGCCAAAGACCCTTTAAACTTGTGTTTGGTGCTTGGCGAGTGTCAATTCTGGACCCTGCATGCAGCACTCGAGAAAGATTGTACAAGAGTGAGAGAGATAAAAAAGAAGAGGAGAGAGAGAGAGGGAATGTCTACTCTTAAATCTTTCTCTGAAGTTGCTGAGGTAAGGAGAATAGGGTCGATGCTGCAAAGCTGACGTTTAATGAAGGATGTCTGTGCTTTTATGCGGTCTGATAAACTGGTGTCCTATATAGAGTCCGAGAGAGAGGAAAAAAAACAATGGAAGGATGAGTACAGCATTTATGAAAATAATGTCTAAATTAAATGAATGTAATAAACTACCCCAATAACAGGTACATTCATTAAATGAAATTACTATTAACTTAAAAGCACAAATTTGTAAGCATTTGTGAGCATTTCTAAAGCAATTTTAGTTTGTTGGACATGGACAAAGTCAAAGATAAACATATATGCATCATGACCACTGGCGCAAATAATAATAATCATGTACACAATCATTTGAAATTGATATTAAAAAAAATACATTATTATTACTTATTTTTTATTAATTATTTAATGTAATTATTATTTAATTTATTGTTGTTTTTGGTGTTATTATTTATATTATTATTTATACTAATTAAACTGTATATAATGTGGTACAGTGTATGTTAAATATCATGTGCATAAAGAAAATTTAACATACTGCTACTGCAACAAATAATAAGGATTGTTTACGTATTATCCTGTCAATAATGAAACTTAAAATAAAAACAAAGACTACATATATTGGTTTGTTTCAATAAAATCTAAAAAACTAAACTAAACAAAACAAAAAACAACAAGAGCCAAACAAGGGGGGGGAGATCAATGTTCTCTGTGAGAATGGAAAAAATTAAGCATAAAAAAAAAACAATATTCAATGAAGACAAACCCTCACAAAAATGTAACAGAGGAGGTGGGGACGATGTCCAACAGCTGCAAAATCCAAATGACAGTCTTTAACTTCTTGTCTCAACTACTGGGGGGCCTGTGAGGAAGGAGTGGGCGCGGGACGCTCAGAGGGACTAAGGGGAAAATAGTAGGCGGAGGTAATTGGTCCAGCTGACCTTTTCTGCAAGATTGCAGCTTCCTGTGGCAGAGGGGTATTATGAGACTGCCCGAGTCTGACAGTAATAACACACTGCAGCTATTTGCTCAATCCGAATGTATGGACAAATCACTGCCAGCTGGAGGAAGACAGGCTGGGCTATACAAGAGTCACACTGCAGGTGCAGACACACACACACACACACACACACACACAGTATGTGTCACATCCTCACAATGATACCTTAGAAGCATATCTACCCTATGAACTCTCAGTTACACTAACCTAAATTGTGAAAGACAAGAATGTAAGTCTCTTTATAAAAAAAAAAGAGAAAAAGTTCCTTTTTACCTAATACAATTACAAAACTAAAATGAATAAATTAAAAATAAAGAAAACATTAATGTGGCAAACACCCTTGAAAGGACACATATTATAACTAAACATTTAAGATGAACAGCTATTTATATAGGTAACAGGCATGATTACGTTTAATTTACTTTAACCTAAAAACTCAAATAACATATTACAAATTAGCAATAATTTCAGACAATTTTTCAGACCGCTCCTGCTGCACATCCTACATTAAACAACAATATCTAATAGTTGCTCATCTATTTGAAATGAAACGAGGGAATACCATTTCTGAACTGTACTCATATTTCTGATTTCTCATCACAATTATGCTGTATTTTTATTATTATGATACTGTTAACATAATGTGCTTTATGAATATTTACTATTAATACTACTACTACTAATTTTAATGCTTTCTTGTATTACAGTGCCAAAAATATGACTAAAAAAATATTTTCTGAACACTGATTAAATATAACGTAAACCAGCATCGCCATGGTAAATCTGCAATCTGAACAGATAAGAACAGACCTAAATAATAATATTCAGTGAATATAAAAAAATAATTTCTGCCGTCAATTTTTCTACAGATGCATCGTCTCCTTTTCTTACGCTGAGCTGAAGCTCTAATTCTAAGATAAATTCATAGGTGGCCACCAGAATGTTCTTTGAGCTTCGTCAATCTCATTCACAGGTACAATAACATCATGTTCTGCTTTTAAAATAAACTAGTACTACTAGTTCAATGCCAAACCAGCATTACTCTGACTCATAAGGCCATTAAGAAACAATAGTTATTGAGGCGGTAGTTGAAGAGGGCACTCTGAGGCTTCACTCACATTGTAAGTAAAGAATTATAAAGCTCCTATTTTTTCTGCTTTTCCGCAAGCCACAATATAAAAACCAGATGTGAACGGCGTATTCCTTTCAAGTTATTTTTGGATGAGTTTCATAGACATATTAAAATATATATTTATATAAAATGGCTTAAACCACCCACCATAGCCTTTGGATCAGCTATAAAGCGCTCTCTCTGCAATTTGAGCATAGCATGTCATTTGTGAGGACCCATGCAGTGTGCACAAATGCTGGCGCATGAAATTATGATGTTAAATGATTATACGCACACACGGAATTTATACAAATTATGCGCACATGCAAATGTATCTGTGCACACGCACAGACGTGTACATGCAGCGCACGACACTCAGTATGCTAAAAGTTCCAACATCACGCATGTTTGGGAAAACCTTCAGCGGCTACCAGTTCGTGCCTCCGCTGTCCACTGTTTCCATGATTATGGGGATGAAATTAAGAAAAGGCTTAGTTTGGCAGATGGGCCGATCTCGGAGGGCACACTTTCCAGCCATCCCTCCATCCCCATTCCGGGACTGGAAGCAGGGCAGGGCTGTCTGGGTGGGCGCTAGGAGGGTGTTTGGTTTGGAGAGGGCTCCAAGGCCAAAGTCACGCCAGGACCCTCAACACAGAGGCCTCACCCTCTGGGTTACTTCCATCACCCTCCCTTGTCTCTTCTCGGCACAGGATTCTTTTCAAATTGTGGTTTCTTAGGGCCCAGCAATGCGGTCAGAGATCCATAATAAACAGGAATTTTCCTCCACTGAGGTCGGAGAGGCTGCAATCCCCTCAGATCTGACACCCGGGTTCCCGCTCTGCTGTTACGGACTTTACCGGAATGGACCGGACACAGAGCCAATCGCAAACAATACAACAGAAACCACAACAGCATTGGCTGATAACCTGTTTTTTAACCTACATAAACATTTCACAATTTTGGCATCATCGACTTACCCTCTTGTTCCAAACCTGAAAAACTTTCACTCCTTTGTGGAACATAAATTTGATATTTTGAACTGTTTTTGTCCATAGAAATGATGTAAACTCAATTGACTTTCATATGCACACCAACACTCAAAATACAAGTTTGGAATGACATCAGGGAGAGTAAATGATGGATTTTAAACAAGGAACCTCATCTGTCTAAAAGACCCTGAAGACATGGACATTTTCCTCATTGTCAGTTTATATGAGTGCATGCAAAAGGTCAGTGACACCAGTAGGGGGCAGCATTGCTGGAGCCAGTGTCATATTGACACATAGTGCCTGGAAATTTCCAGTACTAATATTTGATTGTTTTTGATGTTTGCAATTTGCTTGCAGTACACTGTAATGCAGCATTTAAATACAACTAAAAATGTCTATTCAATCTTTTTGCTCTCATTATACATGCTTGACAAGACCAGCTATTTAACACACTAAGAGACTAGTTATTTATATACCATTTAAGCTTATAAACTGCCTCGTAAAGCCAGCACACAGAGTTTGTCATGCGTGTGCCACATGTCATGTCATGTTTGTTCCTCATGTGAATTGGGGGAACCATAAAATCAGGCCTGGTGTCTGAGTGTGGTCACCACCCCGGGTGGTTTGCATTGTGGTGGAGAAAGCGGTTTGAAACACAGATACACACTGGTCTTGTCTTTTTCTCTTTCTGTCTCGGGGCTCTTGGATCCTCTAGTCCTCACGTGGCAGCCTCTGCCGTTTCAGTGTGGCTTGGCCGCATACAACAAGCTCTTCGTCCAGCACTGATGAGGGCTTTCCTCATTCAGAAAGCTTGGAAAACCTACACCGATGGCTGTGCGGGCCAAGCCATGAGATCTCACAATTAATCTTCATTGTTTAGTCTATTCAAAGCACAGATTTTAAGTTAAAACCAAAAAGTTTGCATTAAGCGATTTCATTTAATTTTGTGTGAAAGGAAAGTTAACTATAGACTTACAGAACTCATGCAAGTGCTGCCCTGTAGGCCTCAAAACAGCTAAACTAACAACAACAACATGAAACATTCCTATGCAAAACAGAAAAAAAAGTTAGTAGCCACACATTATGCTACATTTAACTTAAATTTTACAATAAGGTCTCATTTATTTAGTTAATACAAAACTCACCAAGAAGAATATTTCCAGCAATTCATTATCTTGCTGCAATTTTTCTTTTTAAGAAGTTTTTAATAAGGCCTATATTAACAGTTAAGGTGCTGTAAACTAACGCAAACAATTATCACTTCTATTTTTATTAAATAACATTAAGAAATCAAATTCAAATATTGTATCTTGTTAGTTCAATGCATTAACTGGGGATAATTTACCCGAAAACTGAAAAATCATTATTCACCCTCTTGCGATTCCACACCCATAAGACTTTGAAACACAAAATCACATTTTTTTTAATGAAACCCGAGTTATTTCTGTCCCTTTATACTGAAAGTCCAGGTAAACCACAACTTCCGAAAGGTAAAAAAAGGTCTTTTATTTACCTCTAAAGAATGCTCAACACTCACACATACAGCACATATCATATGGTAAACAATGAAGCTTAAACCTCTCAGGTTTCATTAAAATATTCTAACATTTTGTGCTTCAAATATTATCCATAATCTTGGTTTTATAACAAATATTAAAAAGATTCAGGCAATGCCAGCTGACACCTGGAACTTCATTCCGGACATACTGTAAGGTAAAATATAATGCTCAAACATCAATACCTTAAAAACTAACGACGCTACCACCCAACTAACTGAGAAACGTTGCTTTAGTATTTCTAGCCATGCTCCTGCGCAACAGTCATGTCAGTTACAGCTTTCCTCCCTTTTCCTCTTCTCACCCTCTCTGGGTCGTGACTAGCGTGTCGCATCTGTGCAGGTCGCAGGGCGGGTCGATTATCAGCCCAGACAGTGATCTGCTCCAGGACTCTGCTCTCTCTCTGATTACGCTGGCTGCGCACTGCAACCGACGTTCTATCTGATTTAGTAGAAACAGGCCCCCTCTGATCCCCCTGCTCCACTCTGTGTATGAACAACCGTACAAACCGTAATCAACGTATAACAGCAATGCACCTCAAAATAAAGGTAAAGTCAAGAATTGCATAATAATGTGGAAAATACTTGACACGGACATCCTGATGATGGCTCTTGCAGCTTCACATATAAATCAGAACAAAATATGAAATGTGCCATAAAATCATATACAGTATGTGGGATGAATATGTCAATTATTTGTATATTGAATATGATACTCTCCTATTTAACTGGAGATGGAGAAAAGTGTGTAAGACAGGAAGAGCACGCTGCACAGAGATTACAACAGTGACGTAGTGCAGCTGTCCTCACATGCCCTCTCTTCAGTAGAAGCCGTCTCTGCCCCTCCTTCAGCAATCTCACTTTCCCTTGCTCTCCCTCCCATCGATTTTACCTCACTCCCTTTCTCATTTTTTATGATATGCTTTCTGCTACAATGCTGCAATGTGGCAAACATTAACATTAACCTCAAGCCATCTGGACTACTCATTATAAAAGAGCAATATCTGCTTTTCACCCCCTCCCTCACTCGTACTATTTTTTTTTTCCCTCAAAGCCACATTAACCCACTTCAGCAGTTTCCTGAATTTTGTCCAAGCAAACGCTGCAGTTGATGAAAAGAATTATACATCATGCAGTGCTTTAAAGCTAAATACCATCAATGGTGACCATTAAAGATGGACAGCACTGTTATATAGTCTGATGAAATGGCCAAATCCCAGAAAACATATTTTGTAAATGTTTACTCATTCAAAATTTAGCGGTTAATGAGAAGCTCGTGGAACCATGATATGAACAATAATGAGAATCTCCAGTGTTTGCAAAGCTGTTTAAAGCAATGCAGCTGTCAACAGCTCCACAGGAAAAGCTAACCGCTTAAGACTACAAGATATATTCTTTAATAGAGTAATATGAATACATTAAGTCTTTCTGTATGGACAAATAGCCCCAAACCTTCAACATTGGTTGGTCAAGATGTTAATCTAACAAATTAATCAACTAAATATAACTAATCTAGCTAACCAAATACTTTGACAGGGCCACAGATCCACACGGATTAGGGGAAATCAAACTACAATTGTCTTATTTAAACTGCCTTTCACTACCGTTTAAAAGCCTGTATGATTTTTGGTAACACTTTCAGGTAAATTCGAACTACAGTGTAGTTCCTTATTAACATCCATATTAGCTGTTTATTAGTACTTATATAGGCACATATTAATGTCTTATTCAGTATGACCATGTTCCAGATATCTTAGCCTATATATATATATATATATATATAACATCGCTAACACTTTATATATATATATATATATATATATATATATATATATGTGTGTGTGTTTCATAACAAAAA
>JAUYWG010000258.1:1251460-1267686 GCA_034779775.1 Enteromius afrohamiltoni | reverse complement strand
CTGTTGAGTATTTTAACATATTTTGTTTTATTGTGTTGAATTAAAGACACAAAAATGCAGCGGGTCCACCAGACCCAAGCACACTGGCTGAGTAACAAAAATATGAACACCATACAAGGGTTAAAATGGCTCTAATTCTGCCAAAGGCATTTAGAATATGTGTGCTACCTAAATAATGATTAAAAGTAAAGTCCTATTCGACGGGACTAGTTTCACGGGGGGTCGTTAGAGAATGTTTTGTTTCATAGTGATTTTAAACCCATCTGAATCTGCCACGTCTGTGATTTTCTCTCAGAACCTCTGTGATAAATCTAGAGTCTGAATGCGATGTCTGTGATACCATTTTTCACAACGTGTGTGTTTCCCTGTGTGTTTTAGCCAACGCGATATGCCATAGATGCTCTTACCACACGCTTGTTTAGCATATTTTGATATATAAAAGAAATAAATAAATACACATAAAGAGTCAGATCACGTAATCCGTTAAGACTGACTATTGTAATATCAGTATCAGGTAAGATTACTCACATGCATTTCTGCACTCACACATATGTCTTAATTATCCAAATTAAACGTGTTTACTACAAATAAAAATCTTAATAGTTGAACTAAAGTAACCACACATTGACCTGGTTTTGCTATACTAGCCATTTAGTATTTGGTATTTAGTATATGGTATTTGTGATTATACTAATCAATCTGGATGACTATATACCAATGCATGCGTACAGAGCGCGTGATCTCTGTGGCGCCCAGATGTACAAAACAGACCCTCTCACCTCCTGTAATAAACACGGAGGTATTAGTCCCGTCCAAAATGGTACATGAAAATCACGGACGACAGGTGATAAGAATCGAAGCTCACACGTACAGTAGTTTAGAAAACTAGTCCCGTCCGAATAGCGCTACAGTGCAATACGGCTAGGTATACATCCACACTAAAATATCAAGGTGAAACTTTGTGGATAGATTAACAGCGATATTTCTTTTTATCGTGCGATAAGAGTCGTGTGTGTGTGTGGGGTAAGGTGTATATATATATATATTAATATTTCTGTTAGAATGGATGCATTAAATATTGTTCAATAGAGTATATATATACACACACACACAGGATTATAAGATGAAAATTCAGCTTTGATATCCATGTATAAATTAAATCAAAACAAATGCCTATTTTGAATTTTCATAATATTACAGCTGTAGTGAGAATACTTTCAAAAAGCACTAAAAAGAATCTTAGCAACATCAAACTTTTTAAAGGTAGAATATATATCTATATCATTTTAATACTGAATAAACAACATGCTTTAAATCCTGTCTACATAAGCACTAGTGCACAATCTAGATTTTTTGCATACAATAAAGAGAATACAAGTCAAACCTAAACTCTGCCACCATCAAGCCACGATTGGGTCCCAGCTAACACCTAAACCAGATTGTGTTTTTACGCAAGCCACAAATGTCACTATTAACTGTGGCTTTAAGTAAATCAAGCCAGTTGTGTCTGTGGAACATTTCAGCCAAATTTCCATTTACCAGTGTGGCCTCCATCAATCGTAAAGTAACACGCAATAGAGACAGACATAAGAGAAGAGCCCCTACAGGGCAGAGGAGCCGATCCTACAGAGTGCTGCAGAGACCCGGGCAGCTGAGTTATAAATAGCATGGAAAACCCTGATCAATATTAGAGAGACAGACAGAAAGAGTCAGCCAAGAAACTCAATCTCCAGCCTCACACAAGCAAGCGTCTGGCCCTGAGTGCCTGAAGGTAGTCTTGGCTGTGGCAAATACATATGCTTGCACAAACAGTTCCCCACAAATACACACAGAAAGTAGGCTGTGATCTGCATTGGACTGTTAGTCTCGGTCTAGCAGAGCTTCATTGTGGCTTCACTGCAGGAAAGTTTCATGAACACAAAAGAATCAACCTTAAAGATCCCTTAAAATAGTTTGACAAGTGCAGTTCTCTGTCCTTTATTTACACATTTTCATCAAAACAGGATGTCAACATATCAAATAGCTTAGAGGGACGGTGGTTGTCATAATATAGAGGAACTGATTGGACAAAAACGTGTACTGTATATGTCCACCGAATACAAGATGAGCAATAACTCATTAATAGGTCATCAAATATTTTGAGCTAGAAGTGCCCATTTTAAAAGTGCATTTAAATTAAAATTTATTTTAAAATGTAATCGAAAATGTTAACCAATCCAACTTAATTTAGTCAAATTTACAAGCACACTAGGAATTTTGAATCACAACTTTTCTGATGACAATACAATAAGAGAATACTGTGAAAATCATGCCTGAAAATATAGACAGAAACTGTTTTGACTGGAAAACAAACACAAAAACGTGTCACAACACTTACATATTTGTGGAAAATCAACCCACAAATGGCTTCCTTAGTGTTGTTATGAAATTAAAAGCGAATGCTTTGACTTTAAGACAAAGGTTCGATAATACAGGTTCAGACTGTAAATTAAACACTGTTCCTATGGTTCATAGCAATAAAGGGTATTCAACATGCAAAATCCGTTCATACAGTCTATCCTTTGCTAAGTATACAGTCTTCGAATTGCTGCAGACAATAAAAAGAGTATAACTCAAATTCCTATTCATATAGTCAAGTTTCCTCTGAGCGGTTATCTATCTAGCATGCAGTTTCAGAGTAATTTATGGGGCAGAAATACCCAGAACAGGCTGAGGGGCTGAGCGAAGCTTTGGGGGGGGGGTGTCACTGAGGAGCGCAGCTGTGTAACTCAAACCTCCGAAACAGCTGGTGCCAGCATTTTCTCTCTCCATCTAATCCCCCAGCATGCCATTTTATTCCAAATAAACAGCCATAGAAAATGTTCCATATTTTCAGGGTGGGCTTAAGCATCCGAGCATAGTTAGGCATAGTTTTTCCTGCCCTCAATCACTTTAATAAGAAATGAGACTAAGACTGAAAGTGAGAGAGAGAGAGAGAGAGAGAGAAAGAGGAAGAGAGAGAGAGGAAGAGAGAGAGTGGAAAGAGTGACCCTCTCTTTCCAGGCCAATGGTTTTGGGTCTCTTGGCTGATCCCTATAAAATGTGATCTGGATTATATAAAGAAATGTTAAATTGCTCCCTCGAATCACTGTGTAAACGGGACCCTCGCGGTAGAAACACCCCCCCACAATTAAGCAAATTTTACCTCAGGCATGCCATAAAACGCAGGAGAGGTGAAATATGTATTCGTGCCTTTAAATCTATGACAATGTGTTTCCCGAATTCTTAAATATCACTGACTGCGCCAATGTCAACAAAGAGCTTTTTATATTCTCACCTAATACAATCTGTCTGTTCTTGCTTAAGACAATTTAAATGCAGGCTGTCAATTAAATCAGCTTTAAAAGTTTGAAGGCACCTTCCCACACACACCTGTTGTTTACCTGTTTCTGATGTAAGAAATGAAAGAGAAAGACAAAGTGACAGATCAATTGATAGAAAAACAAACAGTTTTTCACAGCCAAACTTGATACATAGTTGTAACAGACAGATAGATAGATACTGTGCATATATAGAGGGAGACGTAGGCTGCATTTACACTGCAGGTCTTGATGGCAAATGACGACATGCTTTTATTTTAAAAGTGACCCGTATTTGATGTGTGCATTTGCACTTAGTGAAACAAGTCACAAATAGCATACATGACATCACAAATCAGTATGAATAACATTGAGTTTAATTATACTGAAATGGAATACATACAGAAACAAGTTTAATGCAATCTATACATCTATAGATCAATTATTTGCACAAATTCGCACATTTTAGTGCCTTTTATTTAATACTTATGAAACAAAATTGATACTCTGCTACTCGTAAGGGATAATGTATTTTGCGATAACTACAGGCTGCCTGAACATTATCCCGCTTATTGCACGGCTACTTGCCACATAAGGAAAAAAAAAACTGGACATGAATATGAATTTGAAACACTGGCATATTTGTTTTAAATTAACATTTTCATCCTTCCGCGAAACGATATAGTACCACGTGACTAACATTCAAACGTAAGACAATTTATAACATCTACATATGAATATATAATAATGGATGTATTTTAAATTTTCCATTGTTAATTGTGGTTGTCCAGTGTTACCAAACGGTAATCTTTGTTGGTGCGGAGGGATTTGAAACATACAAGTAGTACCGGCTATGCGTTATTACTTTGGAACGGTTATTATTTAAAAAGAACGAACCTGCAAATGTCTCAACTGACCAATCAGAATCAAGCATGTTTCATTTGTTACAGGTATGTCTGTAAAAAACTCACTTTTCAGTGACGTAGGAGTCACATTAACAAACGGATATCCGATTTGTCTGCTAGGAATGGGCGATATTGCCTAAAAAAATGATCGCAATAATTTCACAATAATAATATAATAATCACAAATATCACAATATAATTATTGATACCAATGATATTATATATACAAATATATATTATGTTACGTTTAAATTGTGGTCCAGTAACTGTGTTGAAAAAACATCACACAACAACAATTACAAAATAATAAATAAAATCAATTACAAGTTTAAAATGTAAGCATAGATTCTGTATTTAATAACACAAAAATAATATACCATGTATTTTGTCTAACAGAAAAATACTAATTGAAATTTTTGAGACCCCCTTCTTGAATCAGCCATGTTTTTTTACTGTACAAACAAATGCAGCCTTTCTGAGCAGAAGAGAATTCTTTCAAAAAATTGGAAAGTTCTACAGATCCTAATTTGAACACAATGTATGAGTGTTATAAAAACAAATGTATTAATAGAGCTGTTGTAATAATCGTCTTATTTTGCTTATTTTATTTTAAAAATACATAAAATGCTACTGAGCAGCTGACTAGTAACATTTTCAGAGCAGATTTGGACTTTGAACCCTGGCTAACAAGCAGATACACCATGAGCTCGTGCGGCGCTGTTGGAATAGGCTATAAAATGGCTGTTTTTTTACACTATCATTAAGAAATTTGAAACAACTTTTTGACTTTTCATTAAGTCTCTCACTGTCGGTGCTTGTAATGATTGTCAGACACTTTTGCCTTTACACTGCTGACATGTTTGCTGCATTAGCACACGCCTATATTTGATCACATTACATCAATGTTCGGCATAATTTATTTGGTCTTTTCAGTTTCAGTAGCTCCTTGCTTCACAACAAGTTCCTCCCCACCTCACGTCTGCCTTCTGCCATGCTCTTTTTCACTCCGCACGTGAACAATGAATCAGTCGTACACGAAACTACATCATCAGCTAGGCTTATCGTTATTATTGCGAGGAGACAAATCTTTATCGTGAGGAGAATTTTCAACGGTATATCACAAAGGATAAGACATCCCTATTGTCCACTTACATGGCAGACACAAATGCACATATCTAATCCCTATCTGATTTATTTCCACATATGAACGAGGCCTGAAAACCGATCAGAGAGTATCGGAATCCATGTGATTTTTTCCTGCTTACACGGTCATGGGCCATATCTGATCTGTGCCACATGGGAGGACAAAATTGGAATTGGGCCACCTGAACTATGCAGTGTAAATGCTGCTGCGACAGACAGACTGACAGATAGATGGATAGAAAGAGGGACAACTAGGGACAGACGGATAGTTATACAGACAGACTAAATAATAAATTATAATTCAATGGCTCTGTTTCAGTTCCTGGTTTATTTTGATGTTGTGATTATCTATGGTCTGCGGGAAGGATTTTCTTATTAGGATCTTGCTTCTATTTGTGATGGTTCAGCTCAGTGTCCCATACATTATGGTGTGTGAAGAACGGTTGGTTTGGTCCATGGTGTCACACACACAAAACCTCCATTCACTGGCACAGAACCACTGGGGGTTTCCCTCTCTGCTCATAAATATAGATGCAATTAAAGCTGACAAAGACGTAGACTGTAGAGTGGGGATATAGAGCAGTGTGAACGAACAGCAGGATGAAAGCCTGTGCGCGCTCTTGAGCGTATGGTACACCAGCCTGCACGCTTGTAATTGTTCTGCGAACTCAGACAGCTGCTTCTCTCTCTCTTTACGACAGCTGTAGCTGAGTGGAGGTTTTAATCAAAACTTAATGAATTAGCCAAGTGTGGCGTGGTGAGACAGTTGAGTAAACCTAAACAACCATATCATTTCCTCTGTTTCATCCTCCGGGCCGCATGCCAATCATGCCATCGGTGCCACTGTCATTGTTTAGTGCCACCAGTGATGCTGCCTGCTGATGCCCGGACTCATGGAGCCCGCAGGCAGCTGTCTGTGAGCAGCGAGCAGAAGGGAAGGGAGGGACAGAGCGAGGCGATAACACAAGACACAAAGAGACTCTATTGAACATAATCGGCTGCACAGTTTAACTAAATTACCACATAAACTGGACGGTTTTGTGGGACTTCGGAGGGTTCAACGAAAAGGAAGATTAAGATAATGTTAATAATACAATAAATTGTGCAGTATGTCTATATGCATATGTCTACTTAATTGCACTCTGTAGATCTACAAACTTCCTGACGCTAACAATGCTGCAAGTGTGTTGCTAGAGGGCACCTGCTAGCATTAGTCCCTCGCTACGGCCCAGAGCAGATGGACTGCCAACAGCACTTCTGTCCTGTGTATAGAGTGTCTGAAACCAGGGCTCTGACCTCCTTAAAACAGCCTCTTTATGCGCGTGTGTATAGAATAACAGCATGCAGAGCATCTGCTGAGCAGCGCAGCTCTTATGACGTGATTTGTAAAGGGTTAAATGAGAAAAACAAGACTCATGTGAGTGAGTGTATTCAATTACAGATGCACAGAAAAACTATTAAACAACGCATGCCTCTCTCTCTTTGTGTGCGTGTTTTTGAAGATCTACTTGCCTCCGGGGCAGCATCAATCTATGTCTTATTTAGGTTCATTTGTAACATTTTCTATCAAGAAACCTGCTGGATAGGCTCATTCAAATACACAAACACACACACACACACACACGCAAATGAGTCAGGACACAGTTCTAAGCTACAAGACCTATTTTGAACTGTTCCCTAGTGTAATGCGATAGAGTAGCACACCTAAAGCAGATCTTTCTACATTGTCTGTGTAGTGTGAGGGAGTGTACTGTTAAAAAAAACCTATTGAAAAAGGTGCAATATTTGTTTATTATTCTTATTCTTATTTAATTATTAAAAATAATGAATTAATGAACCATCTGAAGCATCACAAAAACAGAAAGAGGAAGTCTGAATATAAAATTATTATTATATTATTATATTATTGTTCATTTAAAAAGTGGACCAATTGCTTCTGGATATTATTATAAATGAATAGAAATGATAAAATTAGGTTTCTAAGCAACATATATTATTTATTATATTTTCTTATAATTATTACATGCTATAATAAAGAAAATTTTGATAAATCAATCAAAATTGTAAACTGTAAGTCCCTCAATGTGAAATCACTAACATTAGGTGTTTATTTCCCCTAGTTTTCAAATAAACAGTTATATAAACAGAAATAAATTAAAGTTATTAATTAAAATAAACTCTTGGAGAGGAAAAGTGTGTGTGCGTGTGTTGTGTGTATATATAAATACTTTCTGTACCTACTGTACATATATATATATATACGGAAAGTATTCAGACCCCCTTACATTTTTCACTTTTTGTTATATTGCAGCCATTTGGTAAAATCATTTAAGTTATTTTTTTTCCTCATTAATGTACACAGCACCCCATATTGACAAAAAAACCCACTGATTTGTTGACATTTTTGCAGATTTATTAAAAAAGAAAAACTGAAATATCACACGGTCCTAAATATTCAGACCCTTTGCTCAGTATTTAGTAGTCCATTTTGATCGAATACAGCCTTGAGTCTTTTTGGGAAAGAAGCAACAAGTTTTTCACACCTGGATTTCTCATATCTGGAGCTCAGCCACAGTGATCTTTGTGTTTTTCTTTTCCTTAGTTTGGCCGGACGGCCAGCTCTAGGAAGGGTTCTGGTCTAAACATCTTCTATTTAAGGATTATGAACCCTAAGTGCAGCAGACATTTTTTGTGACCTTGGCCAGAT
This sequence comes from Enteromius afrohamiltoni, assembly GCA_034779775.1. NCBI lineage: Eukaryota > Metazoa > Chordata > Actinopteri > Cypriniformes > Cyprinidae > Enteromius > Enteromius afrohamiltoni. The sequence goes on along the minus strand of JAUYWG010000258.1, from coordinate 1,259,593 downwards.
CTGTGCCTTGTCACAATTCTGTCTCTGAGCTCTTCAGGCAGTTCCTTTTGACCTCATGATTCTCATTTGCTGTGACTTGCATTGTGAGCTGTAAGGTCTTATATAGTCAGGTGTGTGGCTTTCCTAATCAAGTTCAATCAGTATAATCAAACACAGCTGGAATCAAATGAAGGTGTAGAACCATCTCAAGGATGATCAGAAGAAATGAACGGCACCTTGTGTCACAGCAAGGGGTCTGAATACTTAGGACCATGTGATATTTCTGTTTTTCTTTACATTTGCAAAAATGACAACAATTCTGTATTTTTCTGTCAATATGGGGTGCTGTTTGTACATTAATGAGGATTGTACTTACTGAATACTTTCTGTACCCACTGTATGCTGTATATATATATATATATATATATATAAAAATTCAGTAAATTGTTAATATACAGTTACAAAAACTTTTGTTTAAAAATTACTATAGATTATTTAATTAATACTCTTAATTATATCTTAATTATATAAATGTGTTGACTGTCAAGTATGCATTTTTAAATGTTATCTTTATTAATAATGCATGCATATAATGGAGTTGCTGCCTATGTTTTGAGTTCCAAATCAGACTAAATGACTGTTAGAACGCTCCCTTAGAAGCGAGCTGCCTATGAAGCTAACTCACTATGTTTTGGCACAGAGTACAGATGTGTTTAAGTGCTAGTGTGTGACTTTCTCTAGATGGGGTGATTACTGAGATTAATGACTTTACCCACAGCCTTTAATCTCCCCTCCTCTTTCAGCTACACCAATCACCTCCTGACTGACAGCTAGAAGGCAGAGCCACAGGACCCAAGGGCACTTCAGGACCTGTCTTCTAGCCCGTCCATTTCTACACAGTTTACCCAGCATGCCCCCTGGAGCCACGCCAGCTTCCAGCAGCTCCATCCCACAAACAACTCTCCATCATTAGAACCCCAAGGATGGCCATGGCGACCGCAGGCGCTATTAGCGGGAAGGGCAGTTCGGGTTCTAGTATCAGGGTTAGCGTTTAAGCTGCGGGAAGCAGATTGTTTCCAGCTCATGTCATTCCTTTAAAACGCGTTCCAAATGCTACAATAAAGAGCTGCAATATGGGAGCGTGTTTAAACACCCACACACGGCGCTTGGCGTTGAGTTTTAATGGAGAGCACGATCTTAATGAGGCTTTTCAACGTAAATACGACATGCTTGAGTGATAGCCGAAATAACGGACCTTGGCATAACCGCAATGGCTCAGCAACAATATTTTGCCATGTTTACCGGTATTATTATGTTTGACCCGAGCTCTCTGTATTTATTGCCTCATTTAAAATTCAATATTGACAATGTATCGCCTGGTAGCCCCAAAACACAACGTATAAAAGAGGGTCTTTAAAAAAAAGAAAAGAAAAGAGAGACTGATTCATAACAAAGGAGGAAAAAAATTAATTAGAAGACAGGATGTGAAAGAAGGTAGCTAAGATTGGCACAAAAATGGATGAAAGTGAACAGGGAGAGGAACTAAAATAACACGAAGGAAAATATGTTCAAAACCCTCCATGTGACCTTACGTTTCTCACACAGGGAGACTGACCAAAAAACGCTGCCCTTGATCTGACCTCAGGGCTGCTTTGACAAGAGTGGCAGCTCCCTATTGAGAGAGGTTAGGATCTCTCAACAGGCCAATCATCACATAGATAGGTGGAGTGAGGAGAAGTCTAATAAATACTAGAACGTCATGTATTCTGAGTATCCAGCATGTATGCAGATGTGTGATAGTGGCATTTACTAGTTGCCTGTTCCGTTTACATTCCATCTTTGTTATCAAGAAACTTATAGCACATAACCGCTCTGATCACGGCATCCTCCATTCACCAGTTGATGCTTGTAAATTCCTTGAATAAAGACATTGCTTTTAGACACTTCTCGCTACCGGTGGAAAACGGTTCTCTAGGAATGACACTACTGCCTACTTCCTAAAGCCCTAAAATGGCTTTGATTTCTGTCTATCACCAATGGCTACTGTCAACTGTTCTGTTTCCAACATTTCTTTGGTGCTCGAGAGAAGAAAGAAATTCATACAAGCGAGTAATTCAATTTTCTTTTTGAGCGAACTAACCTTTTAATAATGTAAAGCCTGATCTGTATGCATTTTACAGTGTGGGTTCATGAGAAGCTATCAGAGCAGTTTTACTGATGTAAGATGGGAGTTTTTACTTTGTGAAAGCTCTTGCGAAAAACTCAGCATTGCTGCAGAGCGAGGTACAGTAAATTAAAACAGTTGCGATACTTCATGCCGACGAACCAGATCGCTCTTCCCCCAGCCAACAGTAAGAAGTGCACTTCGCTCAATCTCTATGTTGCAAAATGAGCAAAGGATATGGATTAAGATCTCACAGGATGCTTGCCAAGCATTAGAGGGTGAGGAGGCGGAGCTGCATGCTAGAGTAATTGCATTTGAAGTCCGCAAAGGACGTTAATTAAGTTTGACTTCCTTTAACATATAATGTGGTTTGAACCATGAATCAGGCAATATGGACAGCATAGACTGGAAAGGGCAGCTGATTTTACCGATAAGGTAATGCTAATCAGTAAAGCACGAAGAAAAAGGAGAGCCCTTTTAATATCTGGTTTCAAGGATCTGCAATATCCTGTTGTAAACATTACCGTGGCAAATGATGTCTAAACTGGAAAATGTGGATGAGACGTTGTAGAAAAAGCCATCGTATAGAACATCTGGTCAAAATTCAGGATCTACTCTCATTATCATACAAAATGACTGATAATGGAAACAGCAGAAGGGAGGAGTTGTGGTGAATATCAGGAATGGGAAGACAAGCAAGGTTGAAGGAGGAGTGATGGTTCCCATCTGTGCAGTGCAGTGAAGTTTACCATCAAGAGCCCTGTACACGTTAATCAGAGGCTGACAGCAGTGTTTCAGAGTGATACAGATTGCAGTTTGCTTTAGGATCCAGATTGCAAGTGACCCTACATGGTCCTGAAATTGCTTATTGAAAAACTTCTTCAAAAGTAAACCTTAAAATTGTAAAATGCCATAAAAAACAGAAATGAATTTGCATTACCATGCCATGTGTAGGTTTAAAGGTTATTTTATAGCTATTTTTTTTATATGTAATATATTACCATGTTGCTTTTATACAGTGAATATTACTCATTTTATATATGTACTACATAATATATTGTTTGTTTTTTACAATTAATATTAGAACTAGTGCTGTACGATTAATCATATCGTAATTGCGATGTCATCCTATGCGATTACATTACAGCAAATGTTGTGATTATATTAAATAAATAAATGTATTGGTGGACGTAACAAGACATCCATTCTTGCTCACACCAGACGCGAATGAAGCAGTAAGCGCAAGTCATTTACATGTTAAGTCAATGCAAAGACGCAATTAGACATCCTGCAGCACGATTCGCTTGAATTAAGCGGCGCGTTCAACATGCCGGTTATACTGTGCACATAAGCAAAGCGGAACGTATTCAGAGCAGGAGCAGCGCGACGATTATGTTTTCATTCTGGCAGCTTGTACTGCAGACTGTAGACAAGCATATTTCGGTCTTATTTTCCAACATTCTTCTCCGAACACTGTGAGCCATGTGCTTTGATTTATCTAATTTCTCTGCACCTGCTACGCGCTGTTGCGCTGCCCCTGCGTGAAAGCCCTCATACATTAACATGAGCAGCAGAAAAAATATTAGTGCTGATGCGTGCAGTGTGAAACCGGCGTAAACTAGACATGTTCAAGCGTCCAACTACACGCGAATAGCGAGATATATTCACCCAAGTCGCCTCAGGTGTGAACGCAATTTTAGCAAAGAGGGATTTGAGAAAATGACTGGCACACTGGACAAGAGATACCAAAAGAAAAGATGTTACTGTTGTTTAATTTAGTACAATTTTTTTAATTTGTTGTTGCTAGATTGCACTATATACTGTATCTCACTTGAGATATACAGATTTCAGCATTATTAGTAATCTGTGTGTGCATTTCCCAAATCGTGCAGCCCTAGTTAGAACATGATAAATGTAAATACAAATACAATAAATACTGTGTATAGGGTAACATTTTAGCATAATGAGGAATTCTCACTATAACTAATGTTTATAAGCATGCCTATTATCGTATATTAGCTGTTTATTAGTATTTATAAAGCACATATTTTGCATAACCATATTCTACTTCCACAATACCTAAACTTAATTACCTTTCTAACAATTAATAAGCTGCAAATTAGGAGTTTATTGAGGGGGGAAAAATTTATGGTTTGTTAGTTACAAGAACTGGACCTTAAAATAAAGTGTGACTGTTTAAATGTACACACACATACTAGAGTATACTTATTTAAACATTACATATTGAATATCTATTTATTCATCTTGACTATGGATGATTATACAGTTTAATTTTATTCTTTGCATTACAGCGGACAGTGACTGGAAGTGGCAATGAAACTGTGTTCAGTAACAACCAATGAGCAACTATTGCACAAAACCTGGTTTCACCACTAAATGTAGACTAAAGGTGAATGCTGTAAAAATGCCATTAATCGACTGCTGAAACACATTTATGAGAGAATCAATACGTAACTCAAGTTTGATATGCACAGTCACTGCTTCACGCTTGACTCTTCACACACACTTCACTTCAAACGGAGTTCGACGAAGTTCACAGTCTGACCCACTCAAGAAAGTCTGGACAAGTGATTTCAAATGGGGCTCCCACTCCAAAACAACCACTTATGCATCATTTGGCCGTCAAAGCACTGGGCAATCTCTCTCTCTAACTGTGGGGATTAAAGGCAGCCTCTTAATTGCTTCCTTTGAGGGCAGGGAGGATTAGATCAGAGGCAATGGAGAGGTGATGAGGACCCCGGCGCCTAAACTGGGCCAAGACTACAGTTCTCCCAGGATTCCCCAGTGTAAAACACTGCGCACGAAGCAATCATTAGCATGAGACCCAAAAAGGACTTCTGGGAAAAGGATTTCAAAGACTTGAAGGCATCAATGCTGTCGCAGAGCTATTTAAAGAGGCCAAACTTTAAGAGTTATGTGTTGAGTGACAGTTAGGGCAATCAGGTGTTGCACAGTCCATCTACATATATAAAAAAATATTTTTTACTAATACTTGCACCAAGAAATGCATCTAGTGGAGCCAGTTACATAGGCCTTTCCCGAGATCATCTGCTGATGATGAATATGTCTCATATAAGTCTTTTATAAGTCTACTAGTTGATGCAAGTATGATAATGGAAAATTAGTAATTAGCAGTTCACTTCGGCTTACGACAGATGTAAAACCCGCTTATCCTTATCATAAGTGATAGACTGATGAAATTAATGTTTGTGCATCAGATGTGACACAATGGCAAAACCAGTCATACACTTGTACATGAACAACTCCACTTGACCTCTTTCAGCTGGCTCCAGGTAAAGAAATTCGATAAATCCCCCTAAAATGAAGATGCATATATATGACATAAGTGTCAACATCTGACAACTCTGTGAACTGATTCGGGTCATTCCTGTTACACAGCACCTTTTGAACTTTAGAAGTCAGAAAAGAAACTGCACGTATTGGGGTTTTATGAAGTTACAGAAATATACTCTGACCTTAACTCATTTTAACAACTTTACTTAATAAGGAGAGATAAAGTGTTAATATTTAATATGTTTTTAGATAATGGTGGTATCATATTAATTTAAACACGTTCATTAAACGATGGTATTTCTGAGTAAAACAAAATAATTAATAAAACCACAATATTCATAAAACCCATTGCTAATACTGACATTTGTGGCACCAAAATATTATGTTTTAAAAGAGGTTGGAAACAACTAATAAAATGGAAAGCTAACAAAACTGACAAGTTTGACATTAATAATAATTACATTAATAAAATTTGGTTAATAACTTAGTAATTAAAAAAAAAATCTAAATGATTTAAATTGCTTTCATTAAATAGCTAATATATCCCTCATGCTTAAATAATTCAACAACAATTAAACAATAATTCAGTGATTTAATTATTTAAATTAACCACTTCCTTCACTCTATTAATATGATTTGCACCTTTAAGATGTAAAATTCCATCCAGTATAATGAAATATGTATGATGGGGTCATTAAAATGTACTTCATAGTAGAAATGCCCCATGTGTATATTCTTTTGCATGTATCATGGCTTTATGCGTATATAATTATGTGCGTGTCCTATTTTGGGCACTGAAATGAGGATAGTATGTGATGCCAAGAGAGGATGTCAGTCTCTGACCTGGGAGGTTCTGGCCTCCCCTTTCCTCTCTGTCTTTCATCTGTCACTTCGCTCTTTTAACACTTTGATCTGTTGCTCCCTGTCAAACAACCCTCAGCCTTAAGATCTCATGCCTCCATGGAGCAATACCAAAGCGGCTTCAAAGTCAGACAGCGAGAGAGAGAGAACTATATAATACTTGGTTTCTTTCATCACCTTCCCCTAGCTGAGTAACTGTAAAATGTACAGCATAATTCAGAGGGCCCAGCTAACTATAGCCACTGTGGGATTGTGTGATATACAGTGGAGTACAGTAGATATCAAAAAACAAACATTTTGAAAATTAGTTTCAGAGGGCTTGCAGAAAACATGCAAGTTTCACAAGTTTTCACGTTTTTAAATTGACTTCATCAGCTGCGTTTCTTTCTGTAATTGTCTATAAATCAAATCCAGATTGGGTGTTTGCACTATAAACATATGGTTTAATATATTTTAGTAAATTTTCCTTTCGTACTAATTAGTGACTTTTTAAATCTTTTGACTGCCGTAGTTTTATTCCATCTGAGGCAGCGACATGTAGAGGCCATGAAAATCTCCAAAACAGCAACAACGAATGACTTCCAAAACCTCAGAGACGTCAGGGGGAAGTCAGCCCCTCAAAGGGTAAAACACGCCGAATCGCCTGACTCATCAATTCAGCTAAAACCTGGTAACAAGAGAGGGAATTTTTCAGGCTGAACAACATGTCTGCAATTGTCACAACACACCACATTAAAGTCGAACACTGCTGTCACAAAGAAAAGCTTCTTGTAAAGTTAAGACACTTGCGTCAGTGTGAGTCGAAGTGCGCATTTTTCAAGTTTCATTTATCGCAAAAGAGTTTCAGTAACGGCATTTAAACAGTGCTGTCAACGGTAAAGAAAAATGAGAGTGTCACTTCCTGTTCAGGGGGAACGGCTTCCGTTGTCGTCATTTCAGACATCCTTCTGAGTCAAGATGGAAAATGATACCAATTTAATTTCCCATTTGTGGTCACAAAAGCATTAGTTTAGACATATATGAGGAGCACACTAAATTAAGGGGATTCCAACCAAACTTGAAAAAGCTTTCAAATCTGTGCCAAAGATGACACTTTGATGTCGCTGGTTTCAATCGAAAATTTCAGTTTCAATCTTCAAACATTTTTTCGGTAGCACCTTTGCAACGACTTGCAACATGAGTACATTTTTCCATTTTTATTTACAATTCCAGTTAATTAAAGTTTTATACATAATTAAAAAAAAGATACTTTCCATTATGGATACTAACACTGTTGCATATGGTATTTCGGCATAAATAGTGCACCTTATTTACTGTTGTTTCCGTTTTGCATGAAATGTGTATTTAAACTAAAAGAACAGTTTGCTTTATTTCAAAAAAAAAAAAATTGTGTGGTTTTCTACAGAATTCTACAGAGCTCCAGCATTTCTTTGGACACCATGTCACAGTGCTTTTTTTGTTTTAACAGGGCAACATTTTTAACTTGCGCAAAATTCTGATTGCATTGATTACTTTTGAAAAGACTGGATACTTCTGTGAAAATGTGCTGAACAGTGGTAAATGTGATCACTCCTTAACATTGTATGATAAGGTTTAATTTGTAATAATTAATACTTAATTCCTTGAGAATCATGAGCTAACAATAAACAATAGTTTGTTTTTTATTTTATACTTTGAAAAAAAAATCTGTGTACATATTAAATTAAATGAGAACCTTTTTTTTGCTGCGTAGAAACATGAAATGTAAAATTAACATTAAGCTAAATTAAAAACGCTGTGAAGTTTATGATATCTAAGACGTTAGTCAATTGTGT
>JAUYWG010000258.1:1232806-1245638 GCA_034779775.1 Enteromius afrohamiltoni | reverse complement strand
CACACACACACAGTAACACACACAGCTGCTGCTGCAGAAACACAGCCAGTCCTGTTCAACTTCACTGAGATGAAGGGAATTTGAGCATGCCTTGCAAGTGAAAGATGGCCCTGTGCCTTTAAGGGCAAATGCTGACTGTATGCCTCTTTCACTCTCGCCTTTCTCTTGGCCACTCCTCCTTTTCCCTTCCTTGCGCTCCCTCTCTTTCTCTCTCTGCTTTGCTGTCGTTAGAAGGAGTGAGGGAGAAAGGACGCAGTTCCTTATCAGACTGTTTACAGCAAGGAGTTTGTAGGCTATTAGGCAGGTCAGGTGACTTGCGGGCTGCCCGTCTGACCCAGACAACTCCGGGTGAGGGTTGCCTGAGGGGGCGGAAAAATTAAAGGGGTGGAAATAAGAACGAACCATAGAGTGAGGGAGCAAAAGACAGGGAGAAAACGGCAGGCTGCAGCTGTGGACTAAAATTTTCAAATGCTTGGCCAGCATCTACAGCACTTGTGCTGAGTGATATTGTTTTTACACAACAGATGAATAATCATAAAAGTTGGTGTAGAAAAGATGAATTGAGCCAAAAAAGTACATTCTGTGTGGAATAGGTCCATTTTCTCCTCCCGGATCACTGGTTGGAGAAACAGTTCATATACACTAATGTTCATAAGTCATAGTACAGCAGCTTTTTTAAAAGAAATGAAATCTCTTATTCAGCAAGGATTCATTCAATTGTTTAAATGTGTTAACAGGGACTTTTTTAGTTCTTTTAAAGGATTGATACATCTAGTAAATGCATCAAAGTATCCCGAGAAACCTGTATTAAGGCCACCCAAATTCTTCAATATTGGTAATAACAAGAAAGGTTTGACATTAAATCAGCATTTTGTAATTTCTCAAGGATGACGCGACATTGAAAACTAAAGAACTGCTTTTTCTGCTAAAAAAATAATATTTGCATTACAGAAATAGATTAAATTTCAAAATCTATTATAATAGTTGACAGTTATTTTACACTGTAGTAAAATCTCATAAATTCTGCCTTGGGGAACGTGAGACTTTAAAAAACATTTACAAAATCGTACCGAAACCACTAACTTTTGAGCAGTAGTTTACTCTGGTCTGGAACGCTGCAAACACAGGTGGAGTGACACAAAGTGAAAAAATTCCAGACTGTTTATCAATGCTGCTTGACCAATCAGATTTGAGGACTGAACTAACTGCTGCTTGCAGAGTTTCCATTTACATGTCTGATTAGTGCATGCATTTAATGTGCACATTAGACTCTTCGGTAACACTTTATTTTGATGGTCCCTTTTGAGCATTTCGTCTACAATACGCCTACACAACAACAAACTCTCATTACAATATTACCAGACTGTCTTATTGATATCTGCGATAGCATTATAACAGACATTCTATAAGAATCACACCATAAGTAGCTTTGCAAGTACATTTCAACTAATTCTAACCATACCAGTCTACCAATACTCTACTAACACTCTAATGAGGGTCAGTAGGTATGTATGTGCAACGTAACTTATAGTCAGTAGAACGGGACCATCAAAATAGAGTGAAAAGAGAATAAACAACTCTTACAGCACTGAGTTTGCGACTGAACTGAATAAAAGGTTTTAAATACAGAGAGATGCAATCGCACTGTTCACACATACACAGAATGCTGAGTCACCCTAACTACTGCTGTTATGAACACACACACAGTTCTTCATCCTGTCACATTGACCTCCCAACACAACTTCTAAGCAATGCACATCTTTAACATACAAACACACACCATGCTGCCACCGAGACTGATCTTCTTAAATTCATGTCTGTATTACTGTGAATGAGTAAACGGTATTTTATATTTATAATTCTGTAGCTGTCGTTAATTACCACAGAAAATAATGTTGACTCATACTTTGGTTTTTAAAAACAAACGGAAAATGCACTTACAGTAATACTTATACACCGGAAGCTCAGTTAAAGCTTGTACCTTGTTGTTCATGAAAGTTACAGTAAAAACAATTGTTTTTTAAGTTAGTTACTAAATCGTCTGAATCATAATTCCGAGGTCTGACTACTTTTCTACGTGGATGAACCTTCCGGTTTATCGGCCGCAATGTTAAGTGCTGTGGGTGGAGTTTTCTTTACGGATAATTACATCTCATTCTTTCCATGTGACTTACTGATATCCTCGCGCTAGAAAATGTTTTCAATGTTTATTCAGGCTTAAGCATACAATTATATTTTGTTTGCTTTTACAAACTAAAGGATGAGTCAAAATTATGTTTACTAGTAGCCTAAATCAAATGTATGATGTATTTCCATTACTTCAGTCTTCAGTGTCACATGATTCTTCAGATATCATTCTAACATGTTGTTCCGATGCTGAAGAAATACTCCTTTTCATAACGCATCTTGAGAACAGCTGTGCTGCTTAATATTTTCAAGAAACATTCATCCTATACTGTAACTTCAATCAATTTACTGCCACCTTGTGAAATAATAACGTCTCAAGTAAATTTAATTAGAGGTGCAAAAAGGAAAGGAGGAAAAAAGTGAGAACATGGGAATCGGAGGTATTCTGTCATCATTTACTCACACTTAAGTTGCAAACCTGTATGAATTATTTTGTTCTGCCGAACACAAAGGAAGATATTTTGAAAAAAGTTTGTAACCAGGCTGTTTTGGTCACCACTGACTTCCAAAAAAATACTATCAATGGTGGAAGTAAAAAAATACTATGGAAGTCAACCTTCCTTTGTGTTCAGCAGAACAAAGTAATCCATACAGCTTTGAAACTACTTGAGGGTGGGTAAATGACGACAGAATTTTTCTGGGTGAACTATTCCTTTAAGAACTATTTAGACCAGTTAGAAGTTGCCAAGGACTAATTAGTCTTACTTTCCAATAAAACTAAGACCAAGCTAAATAACTAACCAATATTTGAATTTGAAAAGTTATGACCATTCTTGAAGATTTTTTTTTTTTTGGACTAACTTTTTAAGACAATTTATGCAAAACTCTTTATTTACAGTTGTTAGACCCCTTGATCTATTTTGATCTAAAAAAAGGTGAACTTTGGAGTTTGCACCGGTGTAATGAATCAATATGTTTTCCTCAAATGCCTGCAAATTGATTATGGTGTCAATTTTTTCAGAATCTAAAGCATGATGTCAAGTTCACAAACGATGAATACAGGGTTATACAGCCCGAATGTATCCCGGCAGCCTCCACAGCTTCATTTATACAAAAAACCTCCAGTAAATTGAAACACATCTACAGGCCTGTCAGAGCAGACCCACTCATTTTAAATGATTCACGGTGTTGTCTCAGCTTATGTCTTAAACTCTTTCTTCCTGTCTGTCTGGTTAAAACCAACTAAATGTCGGTGATTCTGACAGCACGGCTCTGGTTTGAAAATGTTGACTAGTGCGGTGCCTCGTGCTGCATTCTGAGCCCTGTAAGCAAAAGCTGCACACAAAAATTGGCACCCCTGGTATCAACAGCACAGGATGATGAGTCAACAGCTTTCTCAGAAGAATGAGCCAGAGCATCTTTCTGTGATATACGCCACACGCCAAACTGCCTCTCCACAAGTCTATGTTTCTTTGTATCTTTGCATATCACGACTTCCCAGTACTGCCGTTACGGTTCAGCAATAGTGCAGTTCCGAGAATCATTCGTACCCTCCGTATCGAACGGACGAGGATGCGTTCACATGTTAGCGGTCGTGCAAACTCACCTCTTTCCTGCACGAAGTAGGCGAGGTAGAGGTCCAGCTCTTTGACAGACACACTGATGTGATGAGGCTGGACGCAGAGAATGGGATTGGAGCACTGGCCGCCTTTGACCAGCCGCTCCCCGTCCGTGCTCTCCAGCGGGATGCCCTTGAACAGAATGACCATCACCAGGTCCAGACGCCAGACTTTATCTGCCTGCCGCAGACAATCGATGCGCCTCATCTTCCCCTTCTGGTCCGGGTTCGAGAGGACGCAACATGGAGGCTTCTTCCCCGTGATGGACAGCACAAAGTCCTCCCGACACTCAGGCCGGATGTCTTTGCGAAGCTTGGCGAGGAGGCGAGACGCCCACTTCTGTTTGACCTCCGGTTTCTCGCCCAAGAGCTCATCCTTGACGGCGCGCTCTTCGTCCTTGGTCATCCGCTTCTCGTGCTTTTTGAAATACTTGCGCTTACGGGCCTGTAGGTTGAACCAGGTGTAGGCGAAGGCACGCACGTGCGGCAGCAGTGCCTCAATGAACGGATGGAACTCATCCTGGCAAAGAAGAGGAAAAAATAAAGATGTTATTCATGTTTTAACTCAAATTCTATTTCTGACAACAAAAGCCACGTCTGCAGTTCAATTCAAGTACAAACGGGGAAAATGAATCATCCTGGCTTTTCCTCTATTGACGCAGTTATTGAAAAGTGTTTTTTCCTATTCGTTGTTGTTCACGAAAAAAGAAAATGTAAATTCCAGATGAATTGTTTTCTAAAACAAACAAACAAAAAACCTCTTGATGATATTGAACAGATTTCACAGTTAATTTTGCACAGGGTTTTCTATTGCACCCACAATCCTCCATTGTTTCCATTTTTCACCGAAGGCCCATGTGCAGTCATCATTTATCCAATTATGTTTTGTTGACTATTTTCACTTTCAGTGGTAAGTTTTCAACAACAACAACACACACAGATCTACCTCCCAGGCACGTTGGGAACCGCAGTCCCTTAACCGTTTAGTGCGGCATTCATTTGGTCTGACTAATTACTTCCATATTTGACCATTTCTAAAAGCCTAAACTAGCACCAGACCGTGCTATAAATGTTACTAAAACCCCAACCGAACATTAAACATGCACATCTATCAATTATCATTAACAAGACTCGAAGCTCTGCGCGCACCACCGTGGCCATTTGTGCATGTGTGTGCATAAAATAGTCATAATAAGAGCACTGCTTTACGGTTCTGTGATAATCATCAGCCAAAAAAATCCCCACATGCGAATGAACTTTTGTTCTATAGGAGGGTTTTTGCGCTTATGGCAAAGTAATGAATCTCAGGTTTGAGCTGAATGATGTCAGCTGCGGCATCAATATAGCATGACATCGTTACCAGCGTGTCACTTTTGCTTAGGCATAATGCAACCGCAGAGAGCGAGAAAGAGAGAGAAATGGCCATGGGCTGCTTGGCCACAGTAATTCAAACAGAGTGAAATAAAGAAAAAACGAAAGAGAAAACACAGTGCTCCCCGGTCTGGTTGTGCTGTGAGCAGTGAGCAGGTTTTAAAGGAACATAATGAGACGTGACTTCGGCACGCTGTGGATCTCATGCGATAAGCCACTTCTGCAGCTCACGGCATTGAAAGCTCTCACAGCTGCTCCAAAGAAACAATCTCCTGAAACATCGGGAACTTTACCGTCCTCTAAACTAAAACGAGCCTTTTTAGACTGCTTAACACCTTCCACAAAACACTGCCACCATTAACGAAAATTGAAGCTTGGGTGAAAAAACAATGCAGAATGCAAACGACACATGCGACTACTGTAATTGTGCAGTTTTGAAAGAAACGCAAAATACATGGTATCGTGGCCATAATTCCATCTGAACAAGAAAGCGCAAACCAAACTATTTCTCTGCCAGTGCATTGGGAAGAAAAAAAAGCCCCAAACATACTGGACTCCAATAACAAATAATGTTTTAAGCAGAATTTGGTCGCTTTAGTGCAATAGTTTGATAGCGCAGCTTGTTTTTAGCATTAAAATGAAGAAACCATGCACTCTTTCTGACATGGGAAACAGAAAAACTGACTGCACTGTCCTTGTGCTGCTTCAGAGCTTTATTGAAACGATTTTAAAACCTCCTTTACGAGTGTTTTTGCTGAAATGTCCTGAAGAAGAAAACCAGATTTAACATTTTTTGAACCCAACAGCAACAGCGGAGCATAATATGTTTTTAGTTCCAGCTATTTAAACGTTTGCACAGGGAGAAGCTGAATACAGGCAGATTGCAGTAATTGGGAGGTTGAGAGACTCACTGTACGCACTCACATCTGTAATCAGTCGACTCCGACGGAATTGATACAGTTACTGAGTAAACTTTCCAAAGATTTACAGAAATACAAAAAAAATCATAAATATGGAAAATCGAGGCTGACAAAAGCCAGAAAACCAAGCTGCGCAAACAGACACACGATATGATGTCCAAGAAACTGCTAAATCCTCATCAGATTCAACTACATGTGTTTAGAGAAACAGTTAGGTCGCTTTATTTAGCTATGTTAATGTCCAAAATAGCTTGCCCCAAAATAGTTTCCCAAACTAATTTTGGGTTCATTGGAACAAATATTCCAATGGACATTCTGGCTTGAGAACTTAGAAGAGTCTGGACACAATTTTCACCCACTGACAGCACAAATTTCCAGGAAGGAAACGCCAGGAGGAAATAGTGATTTTAGGAATAGAGGGGGATTAGAGATGGGCTTGTTTCCCTGCACACGTTTGTGGATGTATTTTCTTTTCTTCAGAGCTCCTTTTACTGCTCTAGCTTCAGCACTAGCAAATACACCAACCACTCGGGCAAAAATAAACATTTGTTGGCCATTTTCTCCTTTCTGCTGCCTTGGAAAAAGCTCAGAGGCCGGTCAAATGAGGCCCAAATCAGGCAAAGACATAAAAAACTGTGTAATTTCTGCATCACAAGTAGCACTAAACAGAACTGCAACAGAAATTTATTTTTAAGCAAGCTTCCTGAACATAAATTATTTATCACATCATGAGTTGAATCATGCGAGTCAAGGATATGGAGAACTCTGCAACACAATAGCACAATAGAATGAAAACGTATATAGATTAATGAATCAATAAATAAAATGTGCACCAAAATGAGTAAATGAATAAGCACACCAAAGGATATGGTTACATGTGGGATCAGTATTAAAACATATTTGCATTGGGTGACAAATAAAATTATACAGTTAAAAATAATTGAAAAATAAATTCTGACCGAATTGATAACAAATATACTGTAAAAAAGACAACATATAAACATCTTTTCACATTTTTTTAAAGTGAGAAGTTGTAAATTAATAGATAAAGTTTTAAATGTAAATAATTAAAAGAATAATTTTCAAATAACAAGACAGCAATCTCTTAATAATATGTTGTTCCTTGACTTTTTTGGGACACCCTGTAATTTTGTGAATTCTCCTGGCTGACACACATTGCTGAATATATACACCATCATATGCCAAGCCCTATATAACAATAAATGTAAAATGAGAACTTGAACATGTGTCACCCACTTAAGCACCCCAGCTCAACGTTTCACATGGCACTAGCATATAAATTGGCAACTTAGCAATTTATTTTTTTAAACCTTGTGCCTTTCTTTTACAGTATTTCCAACACCAACATGAAGACGATCAGCAGAGAACTAAGAAGCATATTGCATTTTTCTCTTTCCATCTTTCTCTCTCTCTCCTGCCTACTCGGTCTTTTTCCATATTAGGCCTGGACCCGCTCCAACGGAATGCTCTGTTTTTACTACAATCAGTCTGAGAAGAGCGCTTTGACTGCATTTTGTGTGCACATAAAGGATGAGAATGTTATTGATAAACATGGCTGATGAATAGCTTCATTATGGCAGATGAACTGAGCATCTTTGATCTGACAGAGGCCGATGGAAGGGCGGCTGTGATAGCATTAGGGAAAACGGTGACCACTGGAGTGTCCTGAAAAAGCCAGGCCTACCAGCTCTGTTGCTCTCGCTCTGTCAGCCGCACACACACACACACACACACACACACACACATACAGCTGTATTTATGCAGTAATTGAATCATTTTGTTATTGCGGAGCTCAGGGAAATGTGTTTTTATTCCTGTCCGTTGCTCGGATACCATTTTTATTATGTCTTAAACAGAGAATGTACGTTTTTTTTTCGTTTGCGCAAATCTTTTTTCAAGTGAAAAACGAGGGAGAGAAAGAGAGCGGGAAAGAGGGACGGAGCAGTCCAAAAGATGACAAAATAGGGGTGTTGCGGTCACACACACCCACACAAAGTGTTGCTATGGTCACCCCGCGTGTCACAAGCATGTGTCCCAGGGCTGAGCCTTTCCCAGACAGATTTCCCGAAATTACGTGGTCAGGAAAATTGAAGATTGATTCCGATGCTGTGGAATTAGAAGATTTTCCAAGACTCATCATTAGCAATAAAAATAACTGCTGGCTTTTAAAACTACTATTTTAGTAAAACCATACAGAGCGATCAATTAAATAACCCTGCTGTTTTCATACTTTGCAATGATCCACCTTTCACCTTGTGTAGAACGCAATGTGCCAAGAGAAAGAAAATGCCAGTGAGCCTTGATTTTTGTAACACTGCAATTTACCCAGAATGCCCTGTAAGCATTAACAGCAGACCCCCCCACCATCCCATCTTCCTGCCCTGTTGTACTGCTGTTGCCAAAAGCACTTTCTTACTCTTTCTACTGACTGGCTGAGAAGTGAATCGTCTTGGATCTAGGTTATGGATTTGCCTTTGACATTCTTTCAGAGCCAACATAGCCAAACAGGGAAGAGTAGGCATGCTTCTGTTTGGAACACTTTCAGAATCAGTTACACTGGGTATTGTATTGTCCTGCTTTCTGTCTATAATTTGCCATATAATTCTTATTTACAGAAACACTACCAACCAAATATATTTAAAACTGTGGACCTGAACGCAGTGTAATTTAAAATCTAAGTGGACATTTTTTATTTTAAAGGGACAGTTCACAAAAAAACTTAAAACCTTTCATGGGTTTTTTCTAAGGAACAAAAAAGGAGATGTTTAGCGGAATGTCCAAGCTGCCCTTCTGATGTTTTCAAATAATGGCTGGCAAGCAAGATTTACACTGAAATGCACTTAAATTTGACTGTGATTATTGTACTTCAAAGAAAACGACATATATGTTGTGGTACTCTCGTGAGCACGCATCACGAGATGAGTGAATATGATACAGAATAGATCATTAAATAAAGTTATTATGTTTTCTTCGAAAAAATCTATGTAGGACTAATCTAGGACTATTTTAAAGACGTCCTTAAAACCTTTCTTTGCCTTGAACATGGCTGTGCTGTCTAAATGGGGTCAGAAAGCTCTGGGATTTCATCAAAATATCTTAATTTGTGTTCCAAAGAAGGATGAAGGCCTTAGGGGTAAATGGCAAATTAATGACAGAATTTTAATTTTGGGGTGAACTACCCCTTTAATAATGGTCAAAACTATTTTATGTATAACGACATAAAAATATAAAACGTTACATATCAAAAAAAAAAAAAAAAAAGCCTTCTTGACATTTCATGTCCCAATGTTTTTTAGGACTGTATGAGTCCACACAGCTTGAAAAAAATGGCTAAAATAAAAACAAAGCACAATGTGCTTTTAAGAAAATGCAGTTCAACCAAGATAACAAGTTACATCTCAACAGTCCTTTTGAGTGTCTTCCTTTCTAAACACTACTGTATGAATCTGAGAGCTTATCAAAGACTGAACACTGCAGTAGGTTATTCCTCTGTGCCCAGCGGGCTGATGGGAGATGAGGTTTTGAATGCTGAGTGGATCAAAGTGGACGTTCTGTGACTCACACTGCATCTTTCTTTTCCTCCCTCACTTTCTTTTCTGCACAAGCGCTGACTCAGCCCTCAGCCATGCAGCATCATAATGGAGGGAGGGGGATGCTGGGTAACCAACCTCTCTCAAGAGGAAAGGTAGTGTGGACGATGTGCTGCAGTGGTATTTGGGTTACGCTGTTTGCTCTATTTAATGTGACATTTTGATGTCTATTAGGGCTGTTAATTCAGAGCAATTAATTAAAAATGTGATGTAGCAAGGTGCTAAATCCAGCAGCACATGGTGCGATGGCAAGAGATGCCAGTTTCTAATTCTAATTAAATTTAAGATCACATCCTCAATCAATGATCATTGTAGTATTATACATCTATCAGACATAGTATTAATAAAATCAACTAAAACTAGCTGTCAAAAATAATCAAATAAAAAAGTATATAATATAATAAAACCCATCTGCTTAACCACTTCCCTTTATTTGCTTTTATGAAGAGCTCAACTACTGAAAACAAAAGCTCTTTTGATAACATGGGGCAAAAAGATGGTGGGAAATTTAATAAGCACAAAGGACAAAGAGGAAAAACAAGAATGTATCTCTGCATACTCTAAAACTTACTCTAAAAGACGCATGTGACTTCCTATCATTGAACGAAGTCGCAGGGTTCATGTTCCCATGACAGCTAAAAGCACCTGTTCCATTAGCATTTGAAATGCCATGAACCTCTCATTGATGACACAAGGAAAGGGTTTGTTTCCTTTAGGGTTTGAAACAAAGACGGAAGAGGATAATTATGCACGATTCAATCTATGCAACAATTAGTGCCTCACAACCGCTAGATCTTCATGTCTTTGTGATTCCCATGTGTTCTGCTAGAACTAACGGGAGTGGGGGAAGGAAGAATGTGAGTCTTCAAATCAAGAACATTGTTTAAAACATGGGAAAATGTAAAAGTGCCCAGTGATGTCTTTTCTATCCAGTAAGCAACCTGACTAACTTCAAACAACCTTCATTGCCCTGATTTTAGCAGAGATTGGGGCTCACGAAACACGAGTGCGTGCAAAGAATTCAGTAGTATGGTATTTTCCACTCAACAGTTGCTTGGTTTATTTGCAGAAGGGGTTGCCAGTTGTGAAAATGTCCCCAAGTTTCCTGGTTTCTAAATGACTAAGGACAAAGAAATGAAGATCTAGGAGGTGTCAAACACCTTGCACCTTACCCACGCAATCACAATCTACAAACTGCGCAAAAGGTCAACTATTTTCTCTGAAATTAAAGAGAAATCTCTCTGTAGTTTTCCTTTTTTTGGCAGTATTTATAATCCATGAGCAGAATGAAGTTGATTTAAATGTACTAACCATTTTTCACACAACACAACTTGTTTTGCATGCATAAGGCCACCTTTTTTTTTAACCTATTTTTCTCTAATTCAGTTAGCATAAAATCAGAACTGACCCTGTGCACTTTTTTTATCACATGAGCAATTCATCTGTGAAAGCTGCAAAAAAAAAAAAAAAAATCTAAATGTAATGACCAGCTCTTTCTGCAAACTGACTTCCTTTTTGCCCTGAAATCACTAGATAATGTTAACCAACAGACTAATAGCTATTTAGAGACTGCTCCCCTCTGGTATGTACAGTAACATCCAATCAATTCCCATTGGATAAAATCAAGTTCTGCTCATTTTTTCTCATTGAATATCCTGTTTCACTCAGAAATGCATTTCACACTGCAAAATGGGTTGCAAATGACAAATACCAAAACACAGGCAGACTGTGCAGTCAGACTCTACTTTTATGGTTTGTTTTACATAAATTACATTTTTAGATAAATACTGTATATTCGTATTTCACAATCTATTGCTTAGCAAAGCAGCATGTGGCTGGTCTTTCTTTGTTGAAATATTACGTAAACGTAATTTGCAATGCTTTTAGCATTTGTAATGTAACATAAGCCTATTTCCAAGTGAAACAGAATATTTACTGGAATACAGTACAAACTAGGATGTGACTTAATCTTATCCATCGGATTTGACTGAATCATGAAAAGTGGCCTATGATATTATTAGCCACTCACGCACTTGATTACGCCATTTTTAAAAGTCATTTTAGAGGCAGAGAAAAATGATTGCGAATATTATAAAAACAAATGCTTTTTTCTTCTGAATAACACCAAGTGATGAATTATGCACAGTAAGACACAATTTTAGTGAA
This sequence comes from Enteromius afrohamiltoni, assembly GCA_034779775.1. Taxonomy (NCBI): domain Eukaryota; kingdom Metazoa; phylum Chordata; class Actinopteri; order Cypriniformes; family Cyprinidae; genus Enteromius; species Enteromius afrohamiltoni. The sequence goes on along the minus strand of JAUYWG010000258.1, from coordinate 1,233,825 downwards.
CAGGGTACGTCTGATCGATGACTTCATGGTCATCAATCACTATTGTTGTTAAATATCCACTTCAAACAAATGTGCCAGCAGTTATTAATAACCCACTATGTCTTCCTGTCCACTAAAGTTGAGTAAAACTGTTCATTCCCTCCCATTCACACTTTAAAGGGGAAGGGACAGCTGCAGCTTCATCGTCTTAGCATACACGCTGACCGCAGAACCACAAATACAAACAGCCTAGTGACTCCAAGTCCAAACACTCCCTAACAAACACACAGGCCGCAGTCTGTTCTTACGCCGCGCGATCATTAGGGACTTCTAGAAAAGGCTGGGACATAACCGTTTTCCTGGGAAACAGCTGTGCCTTCACAAAATTGATTTGTGCATTGAATCACAAAGCCACACAAAGCTCTTGTCTGAGCGTCAATCAATGCAACTTTCACTCTCTGTGTTGTTCTTTTTTTTTTCTGATCTGTTTTCCAGAATAGTATTATTTTGAACTGCTGTCAATATGCCATTTTTTTAAAACTCATTTTAATCTGGCAAACAGGATGTTCAATCAGTAAAAATGCAGCGCAGGGCTTGGTTTCATCCAAGGAATGTTTGAGGAAACAATTTCAACCTTTATGTGTCATAATAGCTTTAAAACTTGTTTTTAAAGCTTGTTATCTGGGTCATTCTGTATCCAAATAACCAAATTTCAAAAAACCTCACTGGCGCAAATATTTGATTTTGTTAACATTTATTTCTTAAGCATAAATCAAAGCCAAAAAATTGAATGTCACAGATGTATATTTACTGAGAAATGCACTTTTTGTGTATTGTGTGTATGTACACATTTTGTAGAGGGGGGTCAAAATTACAGCTTTCACCTGAGAGGGTAAAAATGATTGTATAGAAAAATGGCAGAATTATTATGTTATTTTCACAGATTATTTAGAGATTTTTAGGTTTGCTAGTAAAATCTTAATAAAAAGACAAAGACTTTAGTTGGAAAAAAAAAGGAAAAAGCACTTTCCTTCCTAATG
>JAUYWG010000258.1:1202298-1220475 GCA_034779775.1 Enteromius afrohamiltoni | reverse complement strand
TAACGTGTAAAACTGCGCACAATGTTTAAGCACACATAATATATAGAATCTAGAACCAGGAAAGTAAAACAAACTAAACCAAACTCAAAAGCATGTCAAAAAGATAAAAAAATTCCACTAGCTCTAAAGTTTGAGAAGGTTGCTGCTCACTGTAGACAGAATTGTTATAATGACCGCATACGGAACAGGCTCGGAGCTTAAAAAGTGTTTTGTGAAGCGCCTGTGCGCAGCGAAGCTCCCAGCGAAAGGCCCCTCCGGCTGCCAGCGGGACTGCGGTGGAGTCTGGCACACGCCTAATCTGTCCCTCTCGCTCTCTCTCTCTCAGCCCAACACACTCACTTAGACTACGGCCAGAACCTCTGTGCATGCTGCGTGCTCTCCCTCGAACGCTGCAGGCTGCTACATTACATTATCCTATCAGCAAAAACAGTGAGCCCAAAGAGGCAGTAGACATGCCGAGCGGTTACAGAGAAAACCAAAGGCCTCCACACTGCTGGCCCACAGTACGGCTTACACAACCCAGATCTGTAATGCAGCGGAGATTATTCCATTTCTAAATATTTATCACAACCTGTAGATCAGATGTGACTTATAAATGTTCAGGTGGAGCACACTACTGTCTAAAAGGCTTTAAAATTTTACATTCTTCAACTAAGCATGCTAGTTTGCCTTTATAATTTTAAAAAACTACTAGTTACACAACTTGAAAAGCAGACTATATTTAGGTCATGTTTACACAGTATTTAATGAGTTTACTAATCAAAAGACTGAAACAAGTGTCGGTTATAAAGAACCAAAAAAACAGTGAGCACTGAAACATAGCCCCATCTAATTTATTTAATAATAAATTCAAGCGCTGGAGGGTGAGGCGTGTATTTGTACTGTTGCCTGTTTGAACACATTCACTAAGAGCTGAAAAGTACAATACATATTTGTGGGACTTTAAAGCCCAAATCCCAAAGGTTTTCCAGGCAGTTATTCAAATAAAGTTTGATATGAACAACGGACTGAATTATACCACAAAATAAACTACAAGCAAAAAGTTTGACATTTTCCAAAATAGCAGTTATTTAAATATTTTCTGTGTCAAATTGACCGGTATAACGGATTGTGTTTATGTCTGTCAGAAAGTACGTGCATTTTTGCCGAATCAAGCATATGGAACAACTTTCTTACTGAGCAGAGAACAAAACCTTTTTCTCCTCCCAAAATGTTCTTTATTTTTCAATTGTAGTATTATATTTTAATTATTATTATTATTATTATTATTATATTAATTGATAAGATAGAGAGTGGACATTGGATAACCAGGGGAGTGGCCTTAGTAAAACTAACTGAAATTTAAAACAAACCAAAGCAAAATTATTTTACTTTCGCTGTAGCTTTCTCATCAAAGCCAAGGTCAAAGCAATCATCAGCCATCTAAAATCCTAGTGACTCATGTCAATACACAGCAAGGCAATTTGAGACAGTAAAGTGACCTTAAAAACCCTCTGCGCCTGCCTCAATTCAGACTGCTGACAAAAATACTTTTAAAATACTATCACATTTACTTAAACCCTAGGCACCAACACAGGGCATAAAAACCTAAAATGTAATCAAACTGATTCAACTATCAGATTCTAATAATGTGCGATAAATTACATGCAAAAAGGCCGATGTCTGGCAAGACAATGTTCTTTCCAGAATGCTGTTTATCTCCTTTTAAGTGACTGGCTGTCTAAAACTGAACAGACTAAAAAAAACATCTATTTCAGTACCCATCTTTTTTCTATATCCTATCAATTGAACACTTAAAAAGCGCACAAGACAAAAAAGCTGAAACCACAGTAATAAAGGCTGGTTTGTATATATCATTCTAATCTCTCTTAAAGTACTGTAATTTTATATATATATTGTAACCAATTAAACCGTCAAAGTTGTAACAGTCTTGACACAGAATATAAACATTACTAATGCCCTCTATTATGAAGCTACGCATGAACTGAAGTAGTCCTGTATATACACATAGGCTAAACTTATACATTTCATACATTTCTTATACACTCCAGAATAAAAAAATACACTTTAAGTGAAGTCTATAATACAAAATAATAACAAAAGTTGCGTTTTATCCAAACACTGACCATGTAGAATAACTTTCTTCTCTAGTTTATGACTAAAACTGAAACAGATGACTATGCACTCAAATGTCTGCTGCACACAAACTCCATCTTAAATACAGCGATAAACAACGACTCAAATTACCTCGTCAAATTGATTTTCGACTTTGTGTTTACACTATAAAAAGTCAATAACAGAAATATACAACAATCCAATAAACTAATATACACTTGAGGATACGGCTTGGTGTTGTATGAATGGATGTTAAATAGGCACAGAGAAGCAGAGCTCTTAGCCCGCCCTTTATGAACTGAAATCTGTTCGCGGGTCATGAGCAATTCGTTCAGAAAGACACAAACAAGCACTTTACCTGAGTTAGACATAGAGGAGAATACATCATGTTGAAAGGGGAGCGCGTGACTTGAAATGTGGCAAAACACCGACAAGTTAGTGGATCATTTTTCACAGTTAATCATGGTAAGCCTCATCATGATTAACACTTCCACCGCCGCCACTTCTGACTTCCACTTCGAGTCCGTTAAACCAAGAGACGACCGGCAAAAGAGAACGCGCAAACTCTGTACACGTTTGAAACCAAACTTTGCAGGCAGGAAAACGCGTGGGGTGCTGCAATCTGTTCCATTTAGGAAATGGTGGGAGAAAGAATCAAAGAAAGAGAAAATGAAAAAGAGGGAGGAATGAAATGACGTTATGAAAATAGCCCATCCCAAAGAAAGTACTTGAAGGAGCAAGAGAGGCTAACTCTGGTTTCCAATGTCCATGGGCATCCGTTAATTCCATGAAATTAACAACAAAAAAAGTTATTTGCCTCGGTTTCTGAAGCTCGTATGGTGCGAAACAAGGTGGCGAACGACTTTTTCCCGTGTTCGCCAGTGCGCACGCACCGCTCTTCCCTCTCGCGCTGCTACAGTTCGGACGCAGAGACGTTCTGCGCGCTTCAGCCGCGCGCGTATTCCAAACAATTTTACTGCAACACGCACTGCTAAAGTAGCGATTAGAGCCAGGCTCGCGCGGACATTGCGTCACAGAGAGCGCACATGCATGCGTCCATTCATGACAAAGGCTTATCGCTTCATGTAGGTTGAGTGGATAAAAATAATAATAAAAAAATCAGCCCGCGTAAAATACTATAGCCATCCAAATAATCCTTACGTAACTTTACAACTGAACATATAGAAGATGTTTCAAGTAAACGAGGGAATGATTTGTCTGTCAGTCACTTAAATGACCGAAATGTGTCGATTTATGAATAACCTAGTCGTGAGAAATTCACTGCATAGTAATGTGGGCTTTCTACGGTTTTACTGAGGCTATTTTCTCTTCTATTGCATATTTGGCCGACCAGAAGCTTTAATAAAGTCGCTGCAAGAAAATAACGCGCCTCGGTAACCATAATCACTAACTGTCAGCTGATGGTCAGTGGTAGCTTCCCAAAAACTATTCTTGAGAATTTTTTTTTCTTTTTACCTAACCCTTTGAAGAAATCAAGTTTCACTCTGTTGGAGTGATCACACGGAGATTAAATAAACTAGGCGTCAATTAACTTAAATTAATGTGTAAAACCAGGCAGGCTATTAAACCGAACCGTGTAAACAACACCTGTTATTTCTCTTGAATATGCACTGAAGGCATAGGGAGAGAGCTACCTGTCACTGCTAAAACCCTGACGTCTCAAAGTGTCATCATTTTGCCAATAATTAAGGAACCTGTCATATCCATGATCAAAAATATGAATCCTTGGTTTTCTCCTGAAACTACCACATAATAACATTATTTAAAAAAAAAAAAAAAAAGAAAGGGAATATATATATTATATATATATATATATATATATAAATAAGTTGCACTCCATAAATATAGCCCTAAACATACAGCAATTTTAAAAGTTTTAACTTTTACGAATTTAACCTAAAGAAACAAGAGTGATCGTCTTCCTTAAAGTCCATAAACTGAAAATATCCCTGCAGAGAATAAATCTTAGCATATATAATTATCATAATTAGTTATTAATATAAGCTCAAATTGTCTGGCAACAAAAGTGACTAAGATAGCCATTAATCCCGTTGTTGAATATCTTCCCTTAAAGGGCAGACGGTCCATTTCTTACTTAGAAAGTAAAGTGGCAGTACTTTGTAACATACCATATCATGATATTTTAATACATAACATAAAAATCTATGTAGCATCCTATTTGCATAGCTTTTTTAAAACTATATTTAAGAATGCCCAAGAAAACATGGGAGTTACGGTACATAGTAGCCTAAAAGTTTAGCTTCTATTTCTGTAAACAACCAACCCGAGTCAAATCAATTTTTGGCACTCGTGAAGTTTGTTTACTTAGTTTTATTTAGAGATTAACTTTGCAACTGCCACGCGAACGTGACAAGTAACTGCAGTTTGTAGCACTTTTTGAAACAATGCCAAACTCCCGGTTGTGGCTACGGCGCACAATCTGAGCCTTCTGCCGGGGAGGGAGCGCCTCTGTCGGTGTAGATGTCAAATTCATGCCGGCGAGCCTGCGGCCATTTTCTGCTGAGCAAACTCTACTGCTGGGCATCTGCCTCTACTGGCTTTAAACTTCAACTTGGCCTTCAGAGTCCCATGGTTAACACACGCACGCCTTTTTTTCTTCAGCTGTCACAGACCTAATAACTTTCATTACGGGAGAAAAGCCAAATCGCCTGGTAGCTATCTTAATCATTGCGCGTCTCAATAGCGAGAATAACACGCCAGCATTTGTAAGCCTTTTCCACAAAATCGCACGTTTGGCCGAAAACCAGCGAGAAAATGAGTAACCGGCTGGTAAGAGAGAGGAAGCAGGGGGGAAACCGAAATACGGCGCCTGTGTGTTGATGATGATCTCATTTGACTTTAAGAGTGCACAACTCGTGATCTCCCTCGTCTTTTGGAGCAACGACACAATATTGATGAAACGGATTTGTTAACGTACCATTTCGAAGCGAAACTGCCAACCTCCCCCCCAAAAAGTTACAGCTTAGAGGCTTTTGTAGTTCTGCAGTTCAACGCTTGGTCATCTCGTCGGCTGCTTTTATAACTCCGTATCCATTTATCTTCGCGAAGAAGTAATCCGTGCTCTTCGGATGGGAGGAATAAACCCGGACACTGACCAAATACAAAACGTCCCACGCGAAGTCTTCGAGCCTCATCCGATCCGAAATCCTCGTTACCAGGTACAGAAGGACAGAATAAAGATTTTACAGTATTGCACGGCTTGCTGCAGACAGTGCACTGGATGGAGGTGCTGGCTGTTGTTTTGGTCGTGTATCTTTAATTTATAGTGCTGAATCGTCGGTCTCATAGCTTTGCAGCATTGCACATGCAGCGCGCATAGACGTCCTTGTGTACAGAGAGGAATCAATGCCTCGTCTGTTCTTTTGTTTCTTATAACACGAATAGCAACACAGACGGTGTTCTGAGCTCCATACACACATCTTACAGTCCTCGCGGAGAAGGAATTGATGAAATACGGGGGTGACGTGAGTGTGTGTGTGTGTGTGTGTGTGCGCGCACTGGAGCCACTCGTTTAGAAGAACTGCACTTGATGGCGTAGTTTATACAGAATATAGCCTATGTATACTTTATATTTACGTCGGTGACGTAACCCTCATTTTTGTCCGATTCAATAAAGTTACTAAGAAATATTTTAAAATGCAATGCATGCTAAATTTATTGAATGCATCCATGACAACCATGTCTTTCATTTCGGTTTATGGCAAATTGAGTTATCCTAAAAATACTAGCCTAAATGAGATTCATGGCTCAAAAATAAATACAATTAAAAAACTTGTTATTTAAAATTAAATAACAAGTAAAAACTAAAAATTAATTAATTAATTAATGCATTACATTAAGTAAAAAAGGGGGGGAGGATTTGGTATAAAAATGTATGAAATCAACTTTTAAACTAGATTTTAGATTATAACCCCAGAGATCCTTGGTCGTTAGCCCACATGATTCAAGGCTAAGAATGTTAAACCAGCTATTACAGAACAAACATTACATGTTCCAATAACTTCAAACTGGATTTAAGAGTCGTGCCTAACCCGTTTCCAAGATAAACAATATATCAATAAAATCTGTTTGAGTGTGCGTGCGTAAAGCGCGCGTGTGCGTCAGCTTTTTATGGATATCACTAAATGCATTAGCGTCTAACTTTACTATAACAAAGTACTAGTACTAAAGTACTAAAACTTTGAATATGAATATTTGAACCTTTGACATGGGGTCGTGTTGCCAGTCTCACTTACATTTGCGTTTAGTCTGTTTTAAGTCATTAGTGCTCAGTCAATTGCAGCGTCCTTACGCGACACCTTCTACTCTCATTTTAAAGGGTCACAGGACGCCTGGGGCATTTCAGAACATAACTAAACTGACAATCAAGTAGGCAGTTTTTATGGGCTAGGTAACTTACGATTTATGCATGTCTAAAAAATCTGATTCTTTTGAAATGCCGTAACTAGGAATAACGTTTCAGAATGGCTAATTTACATATATGACACAAACAGAGATTTACACAAAGTGCGGCCTACTTGTGCACTGCTCAAAGAGTAAACTTTAGTGGATGGAGCTTCTATTAAGTTGTCTTGTTTTTCATCTTCCTTGAAAAAGCTGCAACAGCTCTGTCAAATATTTCACCTTTGGAGTTCCTCATCAGACACTATTTGATCAGAGACAAGAATGATAATAGTCTCAGACAGGCGGTTGATAACTCTTCAATTTAGGTGATTTGATTAAACATTGTAGTTTAAGACTTGCTTATTCTATTTACCGTCAATTGACAGCATTTTTTGAAATTGTTTTGGCAGCATTAAGTGGAAATATAGTCAACTTGATTTATTGTTTTCAAATGAAAACCCGCATGGGGTCAGTAAATAGCCTGTTTAGAAGAACGAATATAAAGATTGTAATAAAAAAAAAAAGAACTATAGCCCACATCAATGAAAATTGTTGTTTTACGGCTATGCCCGTTCCTGAAGCTAAATTTAAGACAATGAAGAATGAAGCCAAATTATATACATTTCCTAAATCTGCGCAATCTTACATAAGCTGAGGTAGATTTTTTAATATAACTGTATAAATATGAGATTACATCTTTTTATCCTCAGGAAGTTTAACACAAAGGAAATAGTATGGTAGACTATAATATGCTGTTCCCATAATCATTTTTTCTAAATGAGTAAAATACACTTTATTTTACATTAATCCTAAATTGAAATGATAACTTTTCTTGCGCGTGGTAAAGCTGTTTAAGTAACTCTAGAAGCTACTTGTGTGCTAACGTAAGATCTGTTAAATGTTTTTTTTTTCTACGTTGAATGTTATTTTAAAGAACCAAAATAAGTTTTACCCTTTTCCAACAAGACTTCTCCAAAATCCACATGTCCTCGTGTATTTGTTGGCACCTTCAAACGCAGTCGCGTATTTTGGATCCTTTAGACATGGGTCGCTTTATTTTCCGTGCAAACGCTCTTTTTGTTTCTTCCACAAAATAGCTTCTAAGTAAAAAAAAAAAATACAGACTTCTGCTCCACACTCTTGTGCTTAATATTCAAGAGTATTAATATAATTTCACTATATTTATAGGTCTTAAAATGATATTTTGGCATATTTAAAAAAACATTTCCGTGCTGTTCTTCCGGTAATTGCATGAACTGCAATTTAGTCTTACTTCATGCAGGCGTAGAGTGATGACAGAATTGCAATATATTGTTATGACTAAGAACACGTAAAACTAAAGCTCGAACTTTATACAGCATGATCAGAAAACACACAAAGCAAAAGTACAGGCGTTCACGGAGACAAACACACACATCCCACACATGAACTAAAGTTTCCAAAACTGGCTGACATAGGCTACAAATGGACTATTCATATATACATTTTTCACTGTCAAACCTGAAAGCACCTGAAAGACAAACACCAGGCGTTTAATGCAGAGAAGAGTGTAAATAATGATAAAAGAGCAGCACTGGCCAAAACAGAGCAGATCCAATATACCTGCTCACAGAAAAAGTGCAGGTCTGACTACATGATGTGTAAAATCATCATGTTTTATGAAACAAAACCCTAAGTGACTGTGTAATTGCAATAATTATATTTGCAGCAAAATTATGCAATTCAATTCTATTCACAAATGATGTTTTTTTTTATTATTGAGATTGAAATTGCAGATTAAAATGTATACAATAAAAACTAAAATTTCTAATAGAAATTATACGTGATTTGCATTCTCCTCTATTGAGTGATTGTATATGAAAAGTAACAAGTTGAAAAAAATATATATAAAAATAACCTAAACTAAAAATATACCCATGCATATCGTGAACAAGTGTTGTTTTACTAAACAGGTAAAGAAAGAACAGTTTATAAAAACCTCCCCTTCTCTTTCCTCTTTTTCTGTTTGTATCAGGAGAAATCAGAAAGTAAACATTCAAAAATTCCACAGCTAAATGAACTGCACAGGTTTATGTGCTGATACGTTAGAGCTGATAGATCATATGTCATCTAAACCTCATGAAATGTTTGGGGGAAACGTGTTTGGTCTGTTTTTAGCCTCTTAACTCACCCAAGCATGTAAGTACCTAATCTCTGAAAAAACAGCCTGCGGGTTCGTAATCATTCTGACTTATAAAAATGTGATTAATTCGGTTTCATATGGGGTAATTTATAGTATCTAAAACTCTAAGTCATGTATAATTTAACTGAAATATACCAAAGAAACTATGCATTATCTTTACTAGGAAACATTACCTATGCGAGTACATGGATTTGGCTATATTGTGAAGCTGAAACAGTCGGATCAGGCAATATTACAGATAAGGTATCTAGTGTATCAAAGACTGTACAGTGAGTACCGAGTGTCAATTACTGGCCCTATCAAGTGTTCTTTGCATACTGCAGTGTCATACTCCTACTAGTGGTGAGATGGAAATACTGCGGTATATCACCAAAAAAGTGGGGATACGTCTAAGCCTGCCTAAAGATGCATCTTAGCAACAATACTTTCAATTTATCAAAGTAATACCAGTCTAAATTTCCACCTAATGGCTGGTTGAGCTCCTATTTAACTGCTGTTTAAGTGCAAGTGCCTTGCAGATTTAGCATGTCAAATATGTTTTTATTCTCTTCCACCCTCAAATTGCATCATTGTAGTTGCAGTAAAGACTCTTAGCACATGTGGACTTTGCCTTTTTGTGGCTGTTTCCATGTCATGAAATCACATGTGGGTGTAATGCATGATTGGCCGGCTCCACAGAGACACATATATACTGCCCAAGGCAAATCCCAGTCTCCAATACAACTTCACTTTTCCAAACTACTGCAATATGAGGGGGGGAGGGGAGAACGTCTGGAAACTCTCTCTCAAGACAGATCCAAGGCATGCAGTCCAATGCCAAGACTTTGCTCCTTCTTCTCAAGAGAACCGACTTTTCTTTCACTGCTCATGCCATCTGAACGTTAAGTGCAAATTGTGCATAATTTACCAATTTTGGATCATTTGTGGCATATTACAGTCACCTTTAGGGTAAGCCAAGCAATTCCATCAAAATCAAGTGGTTCGAATCAAGTCAGCCTCGTTTTAAGTGCATATTTTATTAAATGGTACGCTTTAGGGTGCAAATGAGGAAAACAAAAAAGGTTATGTCTATATATATACACACACACACAAAATTTTCTAATCTTTCAGTTTGCATGTTTAGTTAGCATGCTAAATAACAGCTACACTACGCTGTAAGTTAGGATCAATATCTCACAGTACATAAAATTAAAGTAGGCCTTTATCATTATTTGCAAGTCAAATATTTGAACACTGTACAGTTATACAATTTGAATTAATTTGTATTTTGCTAAACATAATCCATATTAGGTAGATTTTTTTGTATTTTTAAATGAAATGGGATACTCATTTAATTGGAAAGCCAAATATGCAAAATGCACATATGCTCATAGCTTCATGAAATCATGATAGTATCACACATGGACTATTTTAATGTTTCTGGGTCTTTCTCTGAGATTTCTCAATACAAATACCTTAACTTGTGTTCTGAAGATGAACAAAGGTCATACAGGTTTGGAGCGACAAGAAGGTGAATAATTAATGACAGAATTTTCATTTTTTGGTGAACTATTAATTTAAAGCTGATAGCAAAACCCTCATTAACAGAGCAAACACATGGTTCCATATACAGTAGATGTTACCTTGATGGCATGATTCATGGTTCATCGAGCAGCCATGATCAAGACAGTGTGATTCCAAGAAAAGAGCCTCGCTCAGCATCAAGTATCCACCATTTGCATAACGTAAGAAATTAATCACCAAATTCTCTGCGGGACCTCACTAATGGCTATTAGAAAATGATTACGCCGCAGTAATTTGCCAGTGATTATGCTGTGATAAGCTAATGACCCAGCAACCCACAGCAGAGTCCAAGAACTCTAATTACATGCAGATTAGTTAGCACATGTCAAGACCTCAGGACAAGTGCACATATTCTATCCTAAAGCAGCTACCTCTTAACGATCTCGTCATTAATTGAATGATATATATCACATTTAGAGGGGATTAGCCGCTGATGATAGTTGAGTCATAAAAATGGCCTGGCCTGTGAGTCAGAGTATTATAAGAATTCAAATAAACCTTTCAGGTTTTCTTTTTCAATGCTAAGAGCCCTGCAGATACTTCCTGCTACATACAGTAAAGCTGAGTGTTGCATTTAAGCCGGGTCATATTCATGTATTTACATACTTTAACCTGCTTAAAATGCAAATCCATTCAAATAATCATTACTGGTGTGCAAAGTCAGTTTTCATTTATTTTTAATAAGAGGCTACTTTTTTAATAATGTGTTGTATTATCGGATGCAAAACTGAAACATTTAGGGAAATTTTAAATAATGTGAATAAAAATAAGGCTTTAATCCAGAAATTCTATTCCTGATTGGCTATCAAACTTCAAATCCAAGGCACCTACTCAATTCTTATAAAATGTGAATTGTTATCATGACCTACCAGCTTTACGTCACATTCAAACGGCTGTTCAACTGTGGTTAAGGTTCAATCACTGCAAACTAAAAAAGGAGGCAATATGAGATGCTTGAGCCTTTGCAGATGCTTGTCCGTGGTGTCGTGCTTTATCCCCGCTATATGAATCATTTTCATGTGCTTTGTATTTCAGTTTTGGACGCACCTCAAAGCTTAATTCCATTTTCCAACACAGATAAACATGGTTACATGAAGCTTGTTTACAGAACAAGAAGATGATGCATGAGGTTTGGGATGCTGTCCAGTAAATGAAAACAAAAGAATAAATGTATGGCAAGCCGAAATGAAAAATATGCAAAGCACCTGTAGTGAAGTCTACTAATATTAAAGCAACTAATAATAAAATATCAAATATTGGTGAAAAGGGAAGTGCAGGTAAAACCAGTCAAAAAACGTTTTTTCTCCTTTAACCTTTTCATTATTATACTATTTATTCAAGTAAATCTGCTATTATACATTATATTTCCCTATTGTCTGGATAATTATCTGAAACACGTAGTCGAGGTTACTACTTCAGATGAATGAAAAAGCAAAGTGTTGTCTCCCTCTTGTGGTAATATGTAATATTTCAACTTAAGCATAATTTTTAAAGTTTATCTTTGAACCGAAAATGACTTTTTTAGTGTATGTAATAAGACAAACGTGTTAAAGATTACACTGATGAGTCGATCAGATGAATCTGTTGTATTTAAGAACCCTACAGTACATTTGTAACCGCCACAAATACTAAGCTCCGACATACAGTAGCCTATATCCCTGAGCTTTCATATTAATGCTAGACCTATATGAGTTTTAGTGGTTGATTCTTAACCCTCGTATGCTGTAGTAGTATCAACATGTCATGAACTGCATTAAGAATCAAGTAGGTTGTGTTGGTATTGCTGGGTACTAAAGCAAATCACTGAATGGCATGACTAAACGAGTAGACACAACATCGCATGCAGCTGTCTGAAGATCCTCTCTCACAGATGGTGTCAGGATTATACTGGACGACTGGCAGGCAAATTGCAAAATATTTTCTCTTTTTAAGGTGGTGGATTATCCGGGGCCGGCAGATTGCCTTTTCAGTGCTTCAGCTCTCCAGTTCATTAAGGGACGAGCACTAAAGCTTCAACATCTACTTGGCATGAATTGCTTAATTGTGAGGTATTAAGACTTCCTTTAGTAGAGTTCTGAAACATAAGGTCACATGCCTCTTGCAGAATATGCATTAAATGAAGAGACACGGATCAAGTTTTGGAATTGGATGAGCAGGGCAAATTTTGTCTTCTGGGAAACATGTAAAAACCTTATGTAGCTTCTGAAGGGTAGTATTAATTTTACACTCCATTAATGTGTTGTTTCCTTCTAAAGCATCAGTGAAAGTTTTCATCTGTCGCAGTAGATCTGCAAGTCCCTCGGTTGTTCTCAGTGTCAAAGATGGATCTCGAAATCCAATCTGTGATTCAAAAGTGGTTCAAATATGCAGATGCTAGAAGAAAAACAGAATGTACTGGACCAAGAGAAGTTTTCTGAAGTGAAAATGTATTTGTAGTATACTGAGCATGAAATAAATGTATTTCAGATACATTTAAGTATATTCATTTTTCACTAGGGTGCTCAGGACAAACAAGGGACTTTTCAACTCAATGATCATCCAGGTCAAAACATACAGTATTAAGATTTAAGAGAACATTCTTCAAAATAAAGGTGCTTAAAAGGTACTTCAGAGTGATCCCGTAAAAGAATCATAACCCGAGGAACCTTCTTTCGACACAAACCTTTTGTGAAACAGAAAGGTTCTTTAGATGTTGAAGGCTTTATGGAACCATTTAGACAAAAAGGCTCTTATATGGCATCGTGAAGCACCTTTTATCAACTTTTGAACTGTTCTTTTGTATGAATTCTGTTATTTTGTCACAACTGATTATACGTAAACTTCTCCTAAATAAAATGGCTTATTCAGGACAGTATTTTGATCACTCTAAATTTCTTAAAACCAATTTGCCTATTCTGCAAGTAAACTGCATGTCAAAATGAGCTATATGACTTGCATAAACATTAATATAAGCGTTTTCAAATCATACAAATTAGCTTTGAGAACTACAGTGGTGGGGAAGATTGTCCATGATTAATTCAATTTGAATGTTTTTCACAATAAAGCATAATCATTATTAGAGTTTGGCAGCCCCTTTGGTTTTTATTCTTTAAAACAAGCAGCATAGTTATAATGAATATTACTGCGTGTAACAGAAGTCAGTCAGTCATGTGGGTTCGGAACAAGATGAGGTTGAGAAACTGTCAAATGTAATATTGGGTGAACCATTTCTTTAACTGTAATAAAAAAGGCAGGACATTTATGTTTCCATTGTGAGAGGCAACATTACCTTGATTAATAAATGCACGTTGTATTTTCATGCCTATTGATGTAGTATCATGGTAATACCACGGTATTCTAAAAATTACTCTGGAGTACCAAAAATGGTATATGAATATGATCTTCATTCAGCACTATGGTATTTAATGAAGTACCATGGTATTAGCACCATTTTACCATTGTGTAGCCATACTAAAGCTGCTAACACAGATATAGCTGTATCTACACCTGTACACAAAGAGTCACAGATCACATGATCCCAAATCCGGTAAATGGCTAAAGAAATGTGCAAACGCCCGGGGGTTACACCCTCCCACCTCAGACCGGGCCAGCTCAGCCGGTACTGACTGGCTGCATCTGTGAGGGCTGTTAGTGCGTCTCCTCAATGACCATTCTCTCTAATTTTAGCCTCTCTGCTCTCTCTACTGCTGGGAATGATTCATGTCAGTTTCCAGACGTCTGAAGTCACGGGCTGGAACCACAACCCCCGTGCTGTCCCACTCTCATGCTGTAGAAAATCACTACGGGGGAAAGATTCATGGACTCTGGTACAAATTTTGCCATCCTCTCCGTTTTGAGTTACCATCAAACTCTGCCTTTTAATGGGATTTGGCGGTAAAACCCAGAGGCGTGCTTCCTGTAAAGTCTAAAGTGTTACACATGGTTGTATTCGCAATGTGTGCCGATGCTGATGTAAGCTAGACCGTGTGTGTCACCAAACTGTCACGTCGGCAGACGTCAAGCATGACAACAAAAAAAAGGTCTTGCTTAACTTGACATTTTACAGCCTTGAATAAATCATTTATATTTTTATGGTGAGTTTAGGATTTGATCTTTTCTACAGCTCCACAGGTGAGCAACAAAGCGAGTCAGTAATTAACAAAAATTAACTGACTTTTGCAAATCTTTAAGGGATAGTTCACCCAAAAATGAAATATCTTACATCATTTACTCACCCTCATGTTGTTCCAAACCTATATGCATTTCTTCATCTGTTGAACACAAAAGATAATATTTTGAAATATGTTTGTTCGTAGTCAATGGGGTCCAATGTTATTTTTCGGGTTACACAGACAAAAGACAAACAGGTTAATATAAAATAAAAACATTATAAGTAAATGATGGGAAAATATCTGGGTGAATATTTAAGCTCAGAGTCAAACATGGTATAAAGTGTCCTTCCCCCCCAAAAAACCCATTTACCCTGAGCTTTAGCTGAAGTGTAATTCTGCAAAAGTCTAACTAAGTTGTAACCATGTTTGTATTTAATTCAAAAACCCCATTAGCCAAACCTAATCTCCTTCCTACTTAAGGAAATCCCAAATTCTGGGGAGATGTTCATTTGATTAAGTTCTTTCCCTTCACTTCATCAACAGGAAAGCAATCCAGATTTAACTGTATCCAAACTAGAACGATTCTTCTAAACTGCAAATTGCTACACGCACACACACCTGATCATTTACAAAACCCACAGGTTTACATGTCACACATATGGCACATAAATCTACAAAAATATTTTTATATAAATCTCTCTCTCTCTATATATATATATATATCACTCCATTTCCCTTGTTTACAAGAAGACCTCCAGCACTGAAGTTACTATGAAAGAGAGCCTATAGAGGAGCAAAGCCAGCATAAACTCCTCCACCCACACGTAAAATGGCAAAAAGATGAATTGCAATCACTTTGAAAACATTTTTGCTTTTGTCTGTTGTAAGTTGATTTTTATTTTCCGCTTGTCAGATGTAATTTCAAAAGGTTGTGGCTACAACAGCACATGTGTAACCCACCCACATGTCCTGAGCTGGGCACTGTGAGTTAAAAAGCATCATAAAAGTTGTGTGTGCATTCAACAATCTGCATTCAGATGCACTGCACCTGATAAACCTAATAATGCACTGAAGGAAAAAAAAAGTTTGCTAGAATCTATACAAGCTGTATGAAGGTCTAAAGAACAGCTGATATTTTAGGATAACATGAATCTCTTTTCACATCTTAATTTTTTACAGAGCACGTTTCGGGGTACGTATGCAGCAAAAAGAGTGCTGCTTACAAGAAGGATCAAAGCATGAAAGAAAGAGAGATTGAGTGAGTGAATGAGTGAGAACATGTGTGAAACACCGGCTCTGAGAGCAAGGTCATTTCTCAAACTGGGCTTGACAAACAATCAAAGCCCTTCATTTGTGATTAGTTATTAGTAAAGGCTCATAGCAAATGTTAATTGCCAAGTTAATTTAAACAAAAGTGTGGGTGGCTAACACAGTAAAGAGAGAAAAGGAGGGAGGACAGAGAGGAAGAAAGCAAGCGAGAGAAGGATAAAGGGTGGGCAATCACTTTTGTTATAACAGAGACGAAACAGGGAACAGAATCAATCCATTATCGATGAATAAATAAGCAAAACTCAAGACTAGAACACTGAGCAAACAAAGAGAATTCCAACAGAAACTGGCTGAGAGAAGAAAAGAGCTCTCCAGCTCTGGTGAAGACGGGAAGATAAGCTAAAACACAAATTATGGGAAATAAAACACGTGGACGGAATGGAGAGTCAATAACTTCAGGTGCTAATAATAATGTGAGGAAAACAAAATCAGCCCGTGTAGAACAGAAGCAAGCTCAGACTGTAGATATTTTGGCACAATTTAAAATGATATTCGAAGCATTGTGCGGCAAAACAGCCACATGACATTAAAACATGGACAGTAATATCAGATACGTATGAGGTCAAAGCTAAGTGCTTCAAATTCAAGAAAATAAATTGATAACCTTTGAATAAAAAATGATACTGTCTTCCACAATAAAGAGAGAGAAGATAAAGAATGTAAAAAAGGGAGTGAATTTGTAATGGAATGATTTTTATTTCTATTATGTTTATTTCAACGTTAAATTATATATTCAAAATTATTTGAAAAATATATAAGACACTTTTTTTTATTTTTTCATTTAATCATTTGTATTAAGCACACTAAATTTGCCACTAAACTAAAATTGCAAGGCAGTAAATTTGTTACAGTGTCAAAGAATAGCAGTAAAACGACAACAAATGACATGTAATTTCATAAAACACGCAAAAGCAAAATAAAAATCCCCAGAAGCCATATCATGCTTCATCCCAACAACAGCGCTCAGCTATATTACCAAAGTCATCTGAGGTCACCTGCTCACCACACTACAAATAACACGTCAGACCCCTCAAAGAACTACTCCACAGCTAATTTCGTCATGACGGCTATTCATAAAAGATACATATATATATGCAGAAGCCGCAAAAGATTGTACATGATAAAGCACACAGTTAGAAGTTTCTTTAAAGTAGGTTAAATAACGCCACTCACCATCCACCATGTCTTAGCTGTCATATCATAACACAGCTGCCATTTCACAGCGTTCTCTGCCGTGTTGCCACTCGTGTGTGTGATGCTGGGGAGCTCCATAAAGAGAGACGGATACAGGAAGCGAGAGAGAGAGAGAAAAGGAGATGTGGATGTTTTCAAACCGGTCCCAAACTCAGCCAAACAGGAGAAACAAGAGGAACAGAAGTGCAAATCCTCCTCAGCTGCCTCTTTCTTGCTCTCATCTTTACCTCCCTGTGTGGCACAGAGAGAGACTGGACAGTTTAGAGGGACAGAGAGAGAGAGAGCGTGAGGGTGAGACCTAAAAGATTAAGATTTCGACAACAGTTCCCACTCAAGAGTCCACACTCTCTGAGCAGACCATCTGAGAGACACCCATACCACACCACCACCACCACCACACCACCACGGGCTGCTAGACAGACCAGCTAATGCCAGCTGTGTTAACAGTCACACATACCCGCATGAGCGCACTCGCACAAAACCACACTGCATTCGTTTTATAAAGCACATGTGTGAAGGAACTGGGAGCTATGAGTACAGAGCAGAACATACGTTGTGTGCAGCGTCCAAACATGCTATTTTCTTACAAGCACAGCAGGGTACTCACACACCCACTTCAACAACACAAAGTCAATCCTACGTTGGGACCTGACCACGATGATGTCATCCAGCATCACTTTTTTCCTCTTGACCTTGTTAAGTTTCTGTATTGCTGTACATTGAGGGATTAAAGAAGCCCCGGCTTCATACAGTGGTGTTTGAAGACCACCAGAGTAGAAACCGATTCTGTCATCTTCATTACCTTCGATTCACACAGAGCTGAATAGAAAATAGTAGGTTTATGAAATATAATTTAATAGTGAAAAGAAATAAAAAAATATTTACTGAAAGAATGTGGAAATTAAATGTGCCCCCCCCACCACCACCTCCATCAACCACATGGCAATGAGAAGTTCAGCCCTTGCTTGGCCGCAGGAGTGCTGAGTGAGTGTGGGGGATACGTGGGCAGTGTTTGTTTGGCTTACTTGCTTTTTCTTTTCCTTTTTTTATGTTGGAATTTTTTGTTTTTATCGTGCATCAAAGGACTAAGTGTCAAAACTATCCTGTCAGCTCCCCACACACTTCACAACGCAGATCCAAAACACTGTTGAGATTAAAAATACAAATATGATTATTTTTTATGACAGTACGCGCCGCCGCTGAAGAGATTTTGAGACAAAGCGCAACAAATTTGAGCCACATAATTAAAAATTAAATACATTTGCAAGTATTAAAACA
>JAUYWG010000258.1:1161617-1187409 GCA_034779775.1 Enteromius afrohamiltoni | reverse complement strand
AAGAAGTAAAGGTGTTTATAATGTCATAGAATATTTCGAATTTAAACAAATGTGGTCATTTCATTTATCAAAGAATCCTGATTTTTTTTTTATATCACCTTCTGAAAAAATATTTAGCCCCAAAATATAATTATAGTATAATTCCTGAGGAATAATGTGACACTGAGAAGTGGAGTAATAGCTGCTGGAGTAATAGCAACTTCGTCGTAAGAATACGTTTAAATGATATTCAGTTAAAAAATAATTGTATTTAATTTTCCACAACAATTAGTTTTTTGATGAAAGACACGCAGTCTTGGTGAACAGAATAATTTTTTCTTCAATAACAAAAATAGACTATATCCTAGTTTTTAACGTTTTTAGTGTCTTACACAACTGAAAAATTTTAAATGACTAAGACATGTTTTTATGCTTTCAGAACTAAAATAAAATATTTTTTCTTTTCAATAAACTTGGCATTAAAACATAAAAACATAAACTAATCAAAATCTAATGTGTAAAAACAAATTAAAGACAAAAGACAAGTAAAAGCTAAACGTCCTGTCCTTAAGATGATTGCATTCAAAAGACAATTATCTTAAGATGTGAGATAAAAAAAAACAACACCAGATCTGTGAGTGGAAATCATTCCGAAACCCAACACTAGGTGGCACATGAGTCTTATCAAGTGCCTCTCAAATGCACCACATAAGAGTTTCTCTTTTGAAATCTATCAGCATCCATTAGATCCTATCACATCATGAACTGCTTTCCAGCTAAAATGCTTGATGGCTTCTATTTAAAACACATGGTATCTCCAAGGAACGGCACTGCTGCCATCTGTAGTGTGTTCAGAGCCTAAAGGAGCCAAGCTGAGCGTCACAGATGAACGAATGTGCGAAAGACAGAGAAAGCAGCCATGCTCACTCAAAAAGCAACACCACAAACAAGCAATACCTGCACTGAGCCCCCCAGCCTCTCGGCCGTGAGATGCGACCCCAGAGTCTCCTTATTGGTCACTGGAGTGGGCTGAGACTCACTTCCTTTGGGCTCGGGCGACTGATCGACAGTGAAAGAGCATTTTGGGCGGGGAAGCATGGAAGGTGGGTGGGGTGAGATGGATGGAGATTTTGAGGTATGATGGGAAGGGGCGATGGGTGAGTAAACAAACAAACGAAAAAATAAAACATTAAATAGAAGACGTCTCACATGCAGAAGCTTGCTCAATGATAAAAGTTAGAAGTGAATGATACAAACTAATAGAAATAATAATTAAAAGAAAAAAGTGAGGAAAAACAATTAATTGAACAACCCAGCAAGCATGCAGAATTAACAGACAGCTATTAGAAATCAAAGTTTGTTTGTTTTTTTTACACAAAACAATTACATGAACAGTACCATTATAACTTTTAACATCAATAGACATGCATTACAAGCAGGAGCAAATAAATGAACAGCAATCTTCTACAAGCAAAATTGCTATATGTTAGTGGATGTACATTAGAGGATGACACGGGGGTGGATTTTCACTCCTGTCCCGTCCCACTCCCATAGAAAGAAATCCTGTCCCATCCCACTCCCAGACCAAAGTTTAAAAATAATCCCATCCCATCCCGCTCCTGGTAAAATGACTCTCGCTCCTGTACCGCTCCCATATATATACAATAGATGGCTTCTTGGACGGCTGGGTCGTGTTGTTATTTTTTAACTGCATTGTAGGCGTGTTACAAGGAAACTACAAAATGGTGCATTTACTTTTTTTTTCGCCTTTCCTATTGGTTGAGTTGCCGCCCCCGTCTGCTCCCGTTAATTATTTTATCCTGTACCGTCCCAATCCCGTGATTAATAGCAAACGTGACTCCCATCCTGCAGGAATCCCACGGGAATCCCGCAAAAATGTCAGCCTCTAATGTACATCAGGACACATTTGATACATTTTATTTAAAGATGCCAGAAGAATGAAGGGATGAGCCATAATGTAATCAGAATTTCCAGGGTGACATCTTGTGCTGCACTGAGGAACACAGCTTGTTTGTAATAGATGTATATTGGGAACAGGAGCAACATTTGGCAACATTTTAATTTGTGACTTCATTGGAACATGGAAGAGCAACCAAGAAATGGTGTATGTGCTGGAGTTGTGTAATGTCAGCAAGAACACAAAATCCAGGCAAAAACCAATTAATAAAATAAAAAAGTACACTGCCATCCAAAGGATTTGGGTCGATAAGTGTTATTTGTTTTTTCGACAGTAAAGACATTACAAAATATTTATATTCCAAATAAATGTTGCTTCAAAAAACCCTGTTTCCACAAACATTAAACAGCACTGATGATAAGAAATGTTTCTTAAGCACCAAATCAGCATATGAGAATAAATTATAATTCTTAAAGAATAAGAACTTTAAGACTGGAACTTTAAATAATAGCTCATGAAAACACAGCTTTGACACTGCAATAATAAATTATATCTAATAACATTTCACAATATTACTGTTTTATTGTATTTATAATCAAATAAATGCAGCCTTGGTGAGCTTATGAGACTTTTTCCAAAAATATTTTAAAATATTTCTGCTGACAGACTTTTGAAAGGTGGTGTCTCTACAGAATCATTAGGAAGGAATTCTTGTCCTGTTCACATTGTTATCAAGATAAGACAAAGCAGATGTGGAAACATGATATTCATGGACTTTCACCATATGGCCCTCATCTCCAGTAAGAACATGTATGCCCTACAGAAAGTGAGGACAGTGCTGATACCGCCACTGAACCGAAAGTATTTGGATTCAGCAGCAGAGAACTTTGTTTCTAAGCAACTGGCCACTAAAACAGATTTGTTTACACCAAGCAAGGCACAACTAACCAGCCTTCCATCCCACTAATTAATCACACGAATGATGTTCAGAAACTGCATTGCACAACAGTAACATCACGCCAAACTTGAGCAACTCCTCCAACAACTTTTCTTCTGTCATCAATGTGTATGACCAAAAGCATCAGGGCTTAATCTGATATATATGCATATCAGAAGACGAAAAGTGGGTGGGGTATCAAATGTGTAAGATACATTCTACACTGCACTGGAACAAATGAGGTGTACACTACGAGCACCTAGAGTGATTAAGAACTGCACGGCGTACTTCCCTCAAGTAGATCCACTCAGAGTTGAACTCACCTGGTTTTTGGTCTGCGGTTGTGCTTTGTCTCTGCTGCTCGGCTGGGGTGTGTCTGTGGGGATGGGGCCTATAGGTGTAGGCTGTAAAAGACAACAATGATCTCTCAACTGAGCAGGTCTCTCACACTCATACACTTGGAAATATTACCAACGTAGCATGACAAAGGCATTTGACAGTTGAAGTACGCAAAAAAAGCATTGAGGAAGTATCTGTGGAGGAAACAAACACTCACTAGAGGCTTGCCGACCCAGTCATACTCGTAATCAAAGACGTAGCCGTTCCTGTCGAAGAGGTCTGTGAAGAGCTTTCTTAGGTACTCGTAATCTGGTTTCTCAAAAAAGTCCAGTCGTCTCACGTATCTCAGATAGGTGGCCATTTCCTCTGCAGTGTCCAAAAACAGGAATAGTGTTAGTTCAGGGAAATGCTTCTCATGCTACTGTGCTTGACATAACCAAATGGGGAGCACTGACCTGGGAAACTTTCACATAGCACTTCGATCGGCGTAGCTCGCTTGGTGTCACCAATTTTCTGGTAACGTTCTTTCAGTGTGTCCGCCTGTATGGAAAACACACAAATGATTTCTCACCCACAAACTCTTCATGAAAGACTAAACCTGGCTGAAATGTAATTAAGCATATGCAACACATAAATCCAGGGCAAGATTTTGCCTCCGGCTATTTTTTTGAAAAGGCAATGACTCACACAACAAAAGAAGATTGGTTTACAATTTTTTTTAACACTGACTTTTTCATTCTCACCCTACTGTCATGTGCCTTCCATGTAATCCCTTTAAGTGATAAATTAACAATAGTGTGAGAGACAGCACTTCAGCAGGCAAGAGCAGAGCTTCTAGCACCTGTGTGCTTTCAGAAGCAACCGCAACAGCCATGTGACTCATTGCTCCATGACACATGGCTGAGCAACTGAAGCACAACACGAGCAGCTGATATCTGCATTTGTTGTCATGTCATTACACCTCTCAGTTACACTACTGTTCAAAAAATTGGGGGTCAAAAAGACTTTTCTTGAAGGAAACAAGTTTATATAACAAGGTTGCATTCAAAAGTAACAGTAAAGACATTTATAATGGTTAAAAAAAAAGACTTTTTAATTCATCAAAGAACACTGAAGATTATCAGAGAAAAAAAAAATCTGCAACATCACTTCCAAAAATGATAAGAAATGTTTCTTGAGCAGCAGCATCATGTAACACCAGGCCATACAAACTTTATTGTAAAAACGTAACATTTATATTGTTTTTATTGTATTTTTGATCAAATAAATGCATCCTTGGTCAACAAAAAAAAAGAAAAGTGCAAACCTTCAAGCCCTGCCAGGGCAAACTGCCTCTCAGGAAGTACATAAACATATGGCCCAGTGCTTCTAGGTCGTCCCTTCTGCTTTGTTCTGAAAGGAAAGGAAAAATTAGAACTGTTACACGTCATACGGATGAATGCAACAGGTATATTTTCACGGTAAAATGAAACAGGTATACAAAATTAAGTGGGTTACATAAATATGAGTCACTCAGTAAAATGAAAGAATGTAATTTAGGCTGGGTTGCTGATTTTCTTATTTTTCCCCTTCACCCAAGAAATCAGTAAAAAAATAAATAAATCAAGAAAAATCACATTTTGGAAACACAAGGCTGGTTTTCATAAGAAAATGAAAGGAAGAGTATTTAGTGCACACCTTTTCCCAAATGTGTGTTAATACTCATATACCGGGCAGTGCCAGTCAGGCTCTTATGCTCTCGGTATGGGATGTGTTTTTTGGTCTCGGGGTCTATGTATTCTTTGGCAAGTCCGAAGTCAATGATATGAATGGTGTGCTGCCTCTTAGACCCCGGCCGCCCCACCAAAAAATTCTCTGGCTTCACGTCTCGATATATCAAGCTCCGCGTATGAACATACTCCATCCGTGTTATCTGAAAAAACAAGGAAGATGCTGTTAAGGACATTCTGGACCAAGAACCAAATAAAAAGAGAAAAAAAAGTCCCACAAAAACATGCCAGGGCTGAACGATTCCTAGAAATCATTTAGAAAATAGCCAAAAGAAATCCTAAATCCTAATGAGACAAACCAAAATAGCTGAAAAAAGCCAATAGCCTTCCTGACCAGGCGCTTACCAGTTGAATAGCTATCATTAGGACGGTCTTGAGAGAGAAAGTGCGGTCGCAGAGGTCAAACAGGTCCTCCAGACTGGGCCCAAGCAGTTCCAGAACCATAGCATTGTACTTCCCGCAAGGGCCAAAGTAGAAGACCTGAGGAACTCCCTCTGCAAACACAAAAGACAAAACAAGCATTTATTAACCCAGTGAAATATAATTCTACAACAAAATACAACAATTCTGAATCTCAATCTTTTGTTTTTGTCCTTTAGAGGAACAGATTTAAATAGCTATTTTCTTAACACCAGCAAATATTTAACATCCTGTTCACAGCCAACAGAGGCCACCATCTCCGACAGGACCCATAATGACAACACCTTGAACAAAACATTACTAACAAGCCCTTGGAGAGAGAGCACATCATGCAATTCATTAAAACAACGACTATCTCACACTCACAGAGATTACAGAAGGGCTGGAAAACAGCTGATCTGTCCCACATACACAATTCTGAATAGTTAATGGAGGCGAGGCTGAACATCATTCAACAAAACTGCTTTGCTTTTACTGAAACTATATAGCACAGTAGGGTTGAGTAATATACCAAATGAAACTTTATAGACTGGTATAAATTATGCAAAACAGTGTACACAGCTTGTATATTTAAGAAAAAAGGCTGTCCTCTTGTATTGTTGGCTATTTAATATTGAGCATTCATAGCAAAAAAAAAAAGGGAAAAAAGATGTCCAAATGTGTGAATACATGTATACAAAAATTATAATAAAATGTATGTTTATATATTATATGTACACATTAATTCATAATAAAACTGTTTAGTGGGTTTTTTTTTTTGTGCTATTTTTGCTTGCATCACCCACCCCCAGCACCATACTGCAGCCTTAAGTTAGAGACCAAAGCAAATAGTCAGGTGTTGAGCAGAATTACTTTTTTTGACGCCGTCTTTGAAAAAGCAAGCATTGCTGCGACTCCACAAAACAACACCTCAAGGACACACAGTTCTTAACTGCTGCCCAATGCCAGTGTTTCCAATTCAATTCCAGATCGCCTGTGCCAAATCCCATGTGTGTGTGTGTTCTTTGGTCCAATGGTCAGAAGCAGAGGAGCATGAGACACACTGAGACAGCGGGCCTAGGAAAACCCAGCTCCAGGGAGGATTATAGAAGGATTTACCTGATCTGGCAAGCGTCATTCCCACGGGTGGGGGTGCCGAACACGCGCACACACACCTGCCTGCATTTTAGCCAGCCAGATCCGTTTGGAAACCACAAAGATGATGGATGTGCCCACGGCAAGAGTGCAGCCAGGAAGCTGACTCATCAAAGCACCAGATCGGAGGTTTAAACCCAACGCCAACTCGGTAATCAGAAGAAGGAAAATTACAACCATGCTCAGCTGGATCACTTCCTTGAATTGTAAACAAGGCCAATCGCAGGGTTTTTAAAGTGTTTCAAACCATACCGAAAACAAAAACCTAAATAATTTCTACATTTTATAGGCCAAAATCATGGTTATAAGAGAAGGCAAAGTCGAATTTATCCATGCAAAAAAAGCTGCACAACAGAGAGGCATGTGATGAGCAGTAATTACAGAGGTCACAAGAAGTATTTGGACAAAGTCACGGCTCTCAATTAAGAATGAACCGATAGCATTCTGACTGATACAGAGAATTAGATCTTTTTTATGTTATGCCAGGTATCCAATAAAGTGCTAATGATGATAATACCAATCAAAACCTAAACCTGTAATAAATAAAATTCAATAAAATAAATCTCAATACAATCAATTGTCAATGTCAGCTAAACAACAAGAGACATAATGATAGTAAAACTAATCTAAAAACAGGCAGAATCCGACTGTGCTTTAATATCACTAAGCTGATGCATATCAATGTCATCCAATGCTCAAAAATAAAAATAATATTTATCAGGGTTGATTTATTTAAGACATGCATGAATACATAAATAAAAGAATGCATAGGTGCATAAATGAACACAAAGAGACAAATCTATCAATCAATTGATATCAAGTCGTATCATTTTTAGTCAATGTATGAAATCAGTTCAGCTCATACATTTTTAAACATGGCTTAAGTGTCCAATCACCTATGTAGGCAGTCTTTGGCTTTATGGATTTTTAACTGCGGTGCACTGTTGCACTTTTAACAGCCTCTGTGCAGCGACATTAAAGTTCAACGAGGAGATTTTCTGCCATATCACAACCCCACTCACTCACATCACTAACAGAGCCTTAGAGAAAACAACACAACTCATTGTTCATCAAACACATGTCCTCTCAGAGCAGACGCACTGGAATGTCAAAGTTTAGCACACATGCCCGAGCGAAGGCTTGCATATTAAAGATTCAGCATGCAGCCAGAGAACAACAAGGCCCTGATTCCATTAGCGGGACAGTGGAGAAGAATCAGGGGGTGAAACGTGATCGCTCTGGCTTGCAAAGGTCCCAGTGTGATTCAGGAGATGAGAGGGCTTGCGTTATCCACCCTGCTGCATAAAACATCCACAGCCTGCACTGCAGAGAGTTCCATGACCCTTTTTTCCCCCAAATGTCAGAGATTGAACGCAACGATTGAAAAGCCACTAAACAAGTCAAAGTCACATCATGCAACTCAGCTAAAAATAACTCTAAAGCTTTAATCAGCAGCAAAATAGCAATTAAACATTTAAACACAAGCTATTTAAAGCAAGCAAAGCACGCTGCAGCAGCAACTTACCCTTCATTGCACTTTAAAATGCCTTGCACTTTAAATAATTGACAGAGGCATAAAACTATGACATTTAAAGTACAAAACTGTTGCTGGTGCAAAGATCCTATTTATGATGAATGCAGCACTGTGACATTAATTGTGGCAAAATGCCCCAGGTAGCATCCTAAAATGACCTGGACTCTTTTTCTGGGGAGGTAGAGAATTAACACTCTTCTTTGCCTGCAGGTTTAAGTGAGCAGAGGTTCTCCGGTGGCTTAAGATGAGTCTCACAATGGCAGATCCTCTCAAAGGATTCTCTGCCTAGAAAGCTGGAGGCTCAAGTTTGGTTGTCTCCTCTTAGGCTTCATAAAACCTTTAGATCCAGATTTTACAACTGTGAATCACAGGATCCCGCTGACTTGCTTTGGAAAGGGATCGTGTTCACTTTGAAGCGATGGTTATACATTACCAGAATGTCAGGTTGTGTAAGATCCAGGGTCACTTTGAAAATCATAGGTTGAGTAACTTACAGTCTTTGAAACTGCATTCATCTATTTAGAGCTCGGTGGTCTTTTGTTGTTCCAGTATATTGTTAGGTCTCTTCTCTGTATCCTAAAATTTAGGCCTTGGATTCAGGGTCAGGATAAACGACATGCATTAGCAAAAAGGCATCAGAGAGGAAGAATAATCTAACGCTCTCTGAACCGCAAGACACATCAGTCAATAGAAGACAAGTAAGGAAAGGAGCAAAATTTGAAGGTCAGGTTTTGACATGCTGAGCAATGTAAAATACACCAAAACACCACAAGGGACAGTTAACCCACAACCAAAAATATTTTTGGGTGAATTATTCCTGTAACATACCACAAAATCTTGTTTTATAAAGCGATTAAACTGTTCAAATAACACAGGGTTTCTGCAGGTTTTTATGAAGGTAAGACACATTTTAAAGAAAATGTAAATAAATAAATGTAAGGGGAAACATCATTTTCTAAATATAGCTAAACATGTAATAATTATGTAATTATGCATTTTGAAATACTTAAAAAAATGTTAAATGTCTGAAGATATTTAAATCAACAAATCGAAAAGCAAAATTATATATGATTATAAGTTGTTTATGAGAAACTGACGAAAGGGAAGTGAGTTTATGAACCAAAAACAAATATTTGGCAATGTGGTAAGAAAAACCAACCTAATTCTAAAGAATTATAACTTTTCATACCGTATAAATCATCCTTTTTTTAAATCTCATGTGTCTTGATTTAAGGATGTTTAGACATTCGCATTGGAAAAATACTGACAAAAATATTCATAGATATCCGTTATTTGCATTTTGTGTAATATTTAATGCTTTAGAAATGTAATACTTTCTGCTCAGCGCAAGACATTTTAGGCCTTAATGTGTAGAAGCACGAAAGACCTGCAGAAACCCTGGGGGAAAAAAGTAAAATAAAAAACACAAAAATTATTACACTTTAGCTTTGCGAAAGGCCTGCTTCAAAACAGCAGCAGCATCCTAAACACCATATCCATCCATGTTTATTTTCTCCTCACGCACTACTGGACATATGGCTTTCTTCTGAAGAGGAATCAGTCACGTGCAGGACATTCGATAATGGCAACCCAGCCGAGAGGAGTCGTGTAGTTATAAATATAGCGGGCCTGCCCTACACGCCTGCACTTTCACTGGCTATTAATGTTGCAGGGGCGGCAGCAGTGGCTCCGGTGAGCTGGCAGAGGATCAGATCCCGGCTCTGGAGACAGGCGTTCAGTGAATGAGATCATTGCATTGCAGGATGGCTACAAGTCGATGTGAAAACGAGCCGCACTTCATGCCAGTCAACCTTCCGGTTCAGTGATCAAATGGATGGAAGCACCAAGGATTTGTACAAGCTGCTCGTCCTTTTCATTGTAGGGCTTAAAAGGATCAAAGTTCAGCCTTCTGGCTTACACAAAATGTATGGTAATTACAATCAAAACGGCCGAGAGTAGCTCTCCCATCAAACAGCTCTGAGATTTAATCTGTTATAACCTCATTCATAAAGCAAATGATCATTTAAAACTGGGAGGGAGACACACAGAGGCATTACATAATAAATAAGAAACGACATCTTGTAGCGGACTTCCCCTGAGTAACCGCTCTCCTTGTACCCCCTTAATCGCAATCCCATTTTTGACCCCTCCTCCTTTTCGCTAACTTGCTGCTGATGGGTGAAGCAGCCACATCAAAAGGTTGGAAATCACCGCCCCCACAATTCTCAGCACACATCTGTAGAATGATCGGTCTCATACAGGATGAGTAGGTGGCAGCTTTTCATAAAGCGTATAAAATACCATTCTAAAAAGGCTGTGAGACTTACCTGAACTTCCCAGCTGTTTATAAAATCTATACTCCAAATGGAGTTGAGGCGCTCTGGATTTGATTGGCTCCTGAAAGAGAAGAAAAAGACTAGCCATTAGATGATTATAGGAAATAATCAGAGAATCTTAAAAAAAAATAAATAAGGCTGATGCAGTGGAAGTCAGAACAAAAGTGATGATATTTATTTGCACTGTGTATGTATCCACAAGGAAAGTTTTATTTTTAAAAACGAATAAATTATATACAAATAAGTAAATAAATGAATAGACATAATTTAATTAAAAAAAAAAAAAAAAAACAAATACAAAAAGTCAACCTAAGCAACAAAGATAGCTAATAGAAATGTTAAGTGCATACAGATGGCACAAGCGCTCTTCTAAAAGCTGAAGTGGGATGGCAAAAGAGAAGTCAATGCCAACAACACGACTGTATCAGTTCTCATGGCCAAACTAGCAGCGTGTTCTGTCACCCTCCTACATTTTCTTTGTTATAAAGAATCCATCCCTGTACCCTTTATATAAGTCAAGAGAGATTGCCTGGAAAAAAATTTTCCAGTGGTTAATGGCCTGTAACAGAGAACACACTGAGCGAGTCCTCAATCAGGTGTCACGTTACAGAGCGTCAGAGTTCAGCAGCCAGGCCTCTCTATCTCCCACAGCCTGCTAACAGCCAGCACTCATCCATACACCTGACCACAGGCGTGCACAAACATGACCCTAATTGTGTAACGGTGGGCCTGTGATTAAAGCCTTTGGACTAGTAATGAACAAAATCAAAAACCCATGAATCAAATAACAAATATCACTGATCAAAGAACCACTGGTAGCTCTAGGTGGTCTTCTTATGTAACTTAAGTTAAATTG
The DNA here is from genome assembly GCA_034779775.1 of Enteromius afrohamiltoni. Lineage (NCBI taxonomy): Eukaryota > Metazoa > Chordata > Actinopteri > Cypriniformes > Cyprinidae > Enteromius > Enteromius afrohamiltoni. Next base: position 1,176,187 of record JAUYWG010000258.1, on the reverse strand, counting down.
GATGAAAAATATCAGCAAAAAATTACTAGCAACCTTGATGTTTGATTTTATATCAATAATAGTTTACACTACTATATAATCAATAATGTATTATTATATAAATCCATTAATGTGTATAAAAAAACTTGGAGAATCATTCTGCCATTGCTGAGTAAAAAAAACATAATACTTAATGTACTAAAATTAATGAAGCTGAAATCAAATGTATAAAATATCCTATATAGACATATACTATAAAAATGTAAACAAAAACTGACAAAAACACTACAAACAATTAAAAAGAAATTAACAAAAAAAAATATTTCAAATAACAAATTTAAAAGTGCTTTTTTCAGGATTCTTAAAACCAATAAAGTTCAAAAGAACAGTGTTTATTAGAAGCAATTTATTAGAAGAAATTTTTCATACAATTTTAAATGTTTTTGCTGTCCGTTTGATCAATTTAATGCATCCTTATTATATTTTGATTTTTTTTCTTTAAAAGGTTTACTGCAGCATTGAAACAATCAGAAGAGAATGTAATAACCCAGACTGTCTGGGTTAGGTAAAACACTACAGACTAAGAGGGCTCTATGTTCTGGATTCTAATAGTTCAATCCAGCTTATGTTACTTGCTCAGAAAATGGGCAAACACAGCAGTGCAGAGCTGCATCTGTTGAGCTGTGATGTAACAGTGGTCAGGCACTCATACGGCTCTTTCCAGGAAGAATAGTGAAGGGATCGGACAGATTAAAGCACACCAGAATGTCCATCCAAATCTCTCAGTTTTAAGGGGACGTGGGGGGAGTTTTACTAATATAAAATGTAAGCCTCTGGTAAACATCTAAACAAGTTTGAAATGAAACGTTAAGCATCTTAATAAATAAATAATAGCGCTGAGAGATACAGTTACACTCTTTAAAATATACAATGCATCATGCATTAAAATCTCTGGGAATCTCCTCAGTTTCAGTAACTTTGCATTTCCTTCAGTTTTCCATTTAATGAGATGGAAATTATCTGATGCAGTTAGTGGATTTCATGCAAACTTTTGAAACACAGTTTCTGTTCATGCAAATCATCCTCATGAATCTCTGTTATAAACAGGATGCCCAAGGCACTGGCAAAGGCTCCTATTGTGAGCACTGTGCCCTGTGCAAATATGAGAAATCAGTGCCCCGTCTAAACACCCATAGAGAGCTCCACCCAAAACCACACTTAACCAAAAAAGCATTACATTAGTATCTCAAGAGCTCTCAAGAAAGCACCCGGAGCATACAAGTATATCAGCATTAAAGAACATGTATTCAAATAAACAGGATGACAATTGTTGATCCAGTTTTTTTTAGCTATTCAAAAACCATTAACTACAACTTTTGCCTGAAGTGTGAATTTGTCCCTATACTAAAGTGCTGTATTAGACTTTATTTACACTTTGACTTTATTTATTGCAACCAAACTTTATTATATTATATAGGCTAATAATAGTAATACATTGGACTGTATGTAATTATATAATATATATAAAAAGCCTAAATGCAAATCAAGTCTAAAAAAATCAGAAACATGAACATTCACAATTCATTGGTCTGCTATAATGTGATCTTTGTACTGCAACCGAGGACACCAACTACTCCAAAACCAGTTCCTCTTTGACTTTCCAACTGACTGAGCTTTGAGTATGAATGTACAGTCTTCCCAAATGACACAACTTTAGGCAAGAGAGAGGGGACAACCACAAAAAGCATTTATACAAACTGAAGCTTTAATGTCATTAAAAAGCTTGAAGGATGATACTGAGCAAATCCACAAGTCCATGATCTCATTTTAATGTGAGGCTCTGTGCCTTTACACCCATGCCATTATGAAACGCATATAATCCAAAAATTAAAATAAAAAAGACTAAGAGGCTGAACGGAGTTAATCCTTGTCAGTCAGTTGTAATCGATGATATCATCTGCTACATTAGAGGACTTTAGTACATCTTAACATGGAGGATCAAGTATCACTGGCTACAAGCATTACTTAATTTAAAAAAAATAATTCATTCAGTGAGGGTTATTTTATGATGAGTTAAGCAATGCACATTAATTATTAAATTACATTTTATTTATGCAATTAAACAATAATAAGCAATTGATCATGAAATTATGGTTGCTTATTGAAAATTAGTTTATTTGCAGGATGCCATGATGAACACACACACATATATATATATATATATATATTAGGGCTGCATGATTTGGGAAAAATGTGCGATTGCAAATAAAGTCAAAATTGCGATTGCGATACGATATATAAGTGGTTTGACTCAAATTGCTTGTTATAAAGGAAAATGCACACACAGATTACTAATAATGCTGAATCTGTATTTCTCAAGTGAGATACAGTATATAGTGCAATCTAGCAACAACAAACTAAAACTAAATTGTAAACAATTATAAAACAGTAACATCTTTTCCCAAAATGTTTACATGTTGTCCCAAAACATTTTAGCAGGATGTAACATATACATAGTATATTTCTTTTGGTATCTCTTGTCCAGTGTGCCAATCATTTTCTCAAATCCCTCTTTGCTAAAAGTGCATTCACACCTGAGGCGACTTGGGCAAATATATCTCGCTATTCGTGTGTAGATGGATGCTTGAACATTTTGAGTTTACGCTGGTTTCCCACTGGCACTGCACGCGTCAACAGGGTGCAAGCAGAGTGTATAAATATACATATTTATTTAAAAAATTTTTGCCCTAAGATTAAACAGGTCAACATTGGACAAAGGAGTAATTTCACAGCGGTTAGCTATCTATTGGGCTCTAAAATACCCAACAATTTGTGAGATTCTCCACATAATGACCTTCAAGACACAGATTATATGTAATCTGTGCCCTGGAAACCAGCCTCAGTGTTTACATGTGTTGACATTTTTAGGGAGCTAATCATCTGGAATAAACTGGTAACTCTGAAATGACATAGAACTAACCGCACAAGTGGACTTAAAAAGTTAAAAAATTCTTGCAGAGGACACTTGAGGAGGTGCATAAACCACTTTCACTAGAATGCGCAGGCGAACTAAATTAACTAGCACGTCTGGGCCCCAAGGACCAACTGCAATGCCAATTGTGTATGTGTGTTTTGATTAGGTGTTAGAAAAGCCAGGTGGGGACCCATCACTACTGCTGACATGGGCTGAAGAGGGCAAGTTGCACAGCCAGCAGCCCATATATATATACAATTTGTTTTGCGCAATGTTTTTTTCCAGGAAAACTGTGTAACCCCTGCCCATTCTTATTAGAGATGCGCAAAATGACCAACAAATTCTCTGTAAATTAGGTTGCTTTAAATTTGCCTGGTTAAGATGAGATGAAAGTTGAAACCTATGTATTTAAATACATGGTGTATGTAGTACCATACAATTAAATTAAAAAAAAAAAAAAACATTTATTAAATATCTAGTTAAAAATTGTCACCATACTGTAATTTTACTAATAATTTAAGTTGCAAACTTTTTTTTTATTAAAGCAAATAGCAATTGAAGACAACATTAAACATTTTAGTTCCACAAAAAAGTTAATGAAAAAATTATAATAATTTTGAAATATTATAAAACCTTTTTTCTTACAACATGTACTAAACACCCTTCGTACAAAAACAAAGACATCAAGTAAACAATTAGGTAAAACGTATTACATTTAAACACAACTTGAAACAAATACCCAAATTAAACATTTCTATAATCCAATATGTGAAGCTAAAATAAGGGAATGATACTGCAGTCACAACCAGGGCCTTCAGTCTGAAGTAATTATGGGTAAAGGTGTCGAGGAGTCTGGATAAGACAGAAACAGCTGGTCTGTGTCCCACTCCTTCAACCCCTCGATTTCAGATCAGATTTCAGAGTCCCAGATGGAGGGAGAACAGCTGCAGAGGTCTAACAGCAGAGCTTCATACACAGACTGGTACCACTGTCACTAGTGTGAGCAGCCCGGGGGAGATGAGAGAGGATTCCAGAGCAGGCCGTCATTTGCGCTGCAGTTTAGGAGCAGATGTGACAGGCTTAATCTACTCTGATTAAATCAATCTTCTGCTTACTGACAGGACATTTTAGACAACTCATTGCATATTCTTCAGGAATGCATCCACGATCAACATGATCTTCGAAGGCACACATCCTTAAAACACACTGGTTCCCCATATTCTTAGGCAACAAGAGGGATGCAGGGACAGGCAATAGACTCATAGGTAGAACAGGCGTCAACCCATAAAAATTTTGTCCAGGGTCCTGTGGACTTAAACTACGACCCTGTCGTGATATAAAATTACTCACTCTGTGATATTACACTTTGATCATATTCCCAAAGGGACGAATCTATCATTCAGTTGCCAATTTCTCCCTCTCTTCGCAGCCTGGCTGCTGTCAATCATCTGGTAGAAGCTGTCAATCACTGCAAGAAAGATCCAGTGCTTCATTATTAAGCAAGTGCTAATGGACACCATGACAAAACCAATCTTCTTGTCTAGAGATTGTGCCAATTTATCTGTTCTTCCTGCTAACATGTTTCTCGCTTTCCCAAGCTCAGTCTTGAATGATAAAGAGATAAATGAGAGAGCAGAATGAAAGAGATTGTATATGGGTGGGGCTCTTGCAGAAGAGAAACAGAAATCAAATTCATAGGGCCACGGCCAAGCCTCACACACGGAGATCTGTGGACACATGTACGATCAAACAAGCCAGAGCTCTTGTATTACTCCGAAGTAGCTGTTTGAAAGCTGTCATACATGTATTACACAACTGGGATCCCCAGCACAAGTGTGTGTGAGAAAGAGAGAGAGAGAAACTACGTAGTGTGTCCACTCCTCCGCTCTGTTCTGGGTCCCTGGTGAGCCTCTCAGTATGGACTGACTGGAGCACTGTGTCGACAAGAACCAGGGAACAAAGAGAACCTTTCATCAGCTTTATTCTCTCTCCAACTACTGTTGTTTCTTCAACTCTCCTACTTTACCCCCCCTCCCCCTTCTCCCACTATTGCTGTTCTAGGGATTTTTCGTCAGAGGGCAGAGCCTGACTGTGGCTCTTTTTTTTTTTCATATGTTAGGGAACCGAGACATGCAGCTGTCACCCAAAACAAATAAATAAATAAACTGAGACATAAAAACTATACAATCTATTAAGACACAAAGAGCTATTCAGTGCTTATCAATTTTCAAAACACGTGATCAGTGTTGGTTTTGGTAAACTGGTGCTGGGTTGGGTCAACGGGGGCTCTTGCTTGTGAGCGAAATGAAGTACAAACATTCGTACGAACATGCCCAAAACTAGAAGTTCAAGCAATGAGGAATAAGTTAATCTTGAAACTGCAGCTGCAAAAATCAACATTAAGATTTCCAACCTATATCAAATGTGTGACACAATTTAACAACGTTTAACGATAGCACAAACTTGTGGTAGACTCGTTAAATAAGCAGAAGGCAGCTGGTGAGAACTGTGGGTGTCTTGAGGTTTTAGTGCTCACTGAAAAACAGACATGCAACATTCTGCCCGAGTTTGCATTAGTAGACAAATCCCTGAATATCAAAAATAGGGTTTGTTTTTAGATTTTAAATAAATTAATAAATCAAATTTATTAGTCTTTGTATCACACACAACTTTTCATAAGATTTTTTTTTCTATTTTTTTACATTTAGATCACTACATAAAATCTATTTAAAATAAAAGATGTACTGAACTTTCTATTCATCAAAGAATCCTGAAATAAAATGCATTGCAGTTATGTAATGCATCCCCATAAACATGTTAAGCAGCAAAACTGCCAACATTGATAATAATAAGATGTAGCTTATTAGATATTAGATTTCTGAGGGATCACGTGACACTGAAGACTGGAGGAATGAAGCTGAAAATTCAAATTTGCCATCACAGGAATACATTATATTTTACATTTATATTACAGCTTTGGAAAACAATAAGAGACCACTGCAATTTACTCCTAAATCAGTATCTATTTAAGTATTCTTAGCTCTCTAAGCATTTCATGCCAGTTTTTGTTAAATTTCTACACAAACATACTTCATTCTGTTTATTGAGGTACTTATTTTGTGGGCACCTGAATCCAATTGTATTTAACGGGAAATGTATAAAAAGCACTGCTGTAATCAACACTATCGTCTTGCAGTGTGACCGGTTGGATGGTAAAAAATGCTAGAAGTATTTTAAAAGTAATTAGAAAATGTAATATTAAACACTAAACAAGCCAAAAACAGTGAAAAGAAAGGTTAAATCCAGAAAAAAAATCCAGCCTCAATCCTAGTTTTATTGGCACAAGGATCCAGTGAGCGTCAAGTTGCTTCTATCCTTAATATTTCAAAGACGGCAGTTTACAAAAAAATGAAACAAACGTACAACAGTTTTAAGAATAAAACCCAAAAGAAACTGATTTTTCCGCAGTGTTTTAGATATTAAATACAAATGTTTTTACAATCAAACCTGCATGGATTTGAGAGTAAAAACAAACTAAGCATTGTTGAAAGGTCAATAAATATTGAGCTATTCTTATTGTATACGTTGCCCAGCCATGTTACATGTGAAAAAAGTGGACAGAAACGCAGTGGCTTGGGTGCATCATCATACTAAATAATTTTAGCACTAAAATGACAGTGCTTGACTTCATACTGAGCGGTTAAAAAAGTGCTTTCGTAAACAACAATGCAAAGATAATGAAGCCTTTGACGTTACTAATGCAAAGATAATCATATCTTTCACTGGAGGATCCGGAGAGGAGGGCGACTAAGTGTGCACACGCTATCTATGACAATCCCTTTCTCGTGGTGCCAAGTTACTCGACGGTCATTTCCCAGAACACAGGACCTCCCATCAACAGCTTAAAATGATCCCTATAAAACTCCCATCAAATAATAAAACACAACATGGACTTTAAATAGCCCTGGACTTTGAGCTTCTGTCTGGGTGTTGCACGAATTGAATATCTTTCAGATGTCCCTTGCGCTGTTTATGAGCCCAGATACTTGAATGAAAATTGGAAGAAATCCAGTTCTGTATGACAGCCCCCGGGGCATTAAAATCTCTTCACACGTTTGACAGAAGTGTCCTGAAATAAAAATGGATTTTAGGTGCCTATTTCCTCAAAGGCTCTTGTCATGTTTACTCATGTTTTAGAGGCCAAACTGAGCCCACAGAAAGTGTGAGGAGTTACGTCATAATGACCACTCACCACGAGGTCAGTCAATACTTTACTCTGCGGTATGGATGAACTGTTTGCTTGTTTACAAGGATAGTCTTGAACTCATTTGCATTTATCATAGTGGTCCAGAAAGATCCAAAAATTAACTTCCCTTTCACTCTGGATGGAGAAAAGACTTGTTTCTACCTTACATTTGACAGTCAGCCAAAGTTAACAAAATGTAAAAAATAATTGGTATCATCTTTCTCGCAAATGAAAACTCCATAACACCACCCATCAATAAACGTCTCATTTGCTCATTAAAAGGAAATAAAAATCGAGTAAACGTCAACAAACAGTCATAATGATTTATTTCATTTTCTAAAACGGGGACCGTCTGTGTGCTTTCCTCATTAGCAATTACCCAGATCTGTTTCAGAAGTTACACTAGCTACATTAAAGTAACTTGTTGCTGTGGACAGCAATGTCCAAATTTAACATAGGGTTTACCCATTGTAATAATGGATTTACATGAACTGTAAAAATGAATATACAGAGGTAAAATTCTTAAGGAAAGTCTAGTAATTAATCCTGCCTAGTGTAATATTGAAATAGTTCACTAAAAAGTATTCTAAAGCTGCACTGGAAGCCAATTAAACCATTTTGAAATGAACACTCTTTATATAAAATCTTGAAAATTAATTATTATGAAAATACTCGTCTTTGTACAAGCACTCATGGGTAAAGCACTCACCAGTTTGATGGCCACATATTCGTTTGTGTAGAGGTTCTTGCCTAGCCGCAGTTCGCCGAAGTTTCCACAGCCGATCTTCTTCCCAACTCTGAAGTTGGGGCCAACCATAAGGACCCCAGAGTTGGGCCCAGTTCCCCGGCCCCCATGTCCAGCTCTACTACTTGCTGTTTTTGACATCCTTTTCCCTTCCTCTGTCTCACCCTTTCCACCTCTCTTCTCAAAATCCATAAGCTTGTGATACCCTGGCCTCTCCACGGTTACTCCCCTGCCATGCAAAACAGAGAAGTTTCAAAACAACCCCCAGGAAACGTGTGGGGATGGTGGTGAAAAGACAAAATGGGTGAAGGGGTTAAAGAGTCTATATACTGATGATTTTTGAAGAGCAGAAACCGATGTCTTCTGCAGACGTGGTGGGTATCACCGAAAGCGTCGTCCTTGCATTAATCCTTGGGTGGATGGGACTCCTTTACAGTACGGTTGGCCTCAGAGTAGCATGTCACTGCCTGAAGCAGGCAGGTTGTGCTAGCATACGCACACATACAGACGCACACGCATGCACTCACACATCCACCCACAAATGCTCCTCAACACTGACATTCACAATTCCCGCTAGTGGAACCAAAAGAGTGAACGTCCCCTTGTGCTCCTCATGGTTTTATTGAAGTCAGTCTCTGGTATTACCGTGAACATTCTTCATGTTCTAACACTGCTGCAAGCAGGCCCAGACAGAATCAGCATTAACAGGTCTGAGCAATATAGTCCGTCTTTCTCTGGATACCTGAAAGACAATGAAAGGAGAAGCAGAAATCCAGTTAGTATCAATAAATCGATCTTGCACCTTCTTGAAATACCAGTCATTAAACTTCAAACAGAGCCTGTCCAGAGAAAGATCTCATATTTATGTACATCTTACTAAACATTACATTTGCATGACAATGCATTTTTATTTATTTTTATATGTCATAACAGCATTAAAAGCATTATTCATGGCAAATAATAACAACAACAATAAACAATATACTATAAATTTACACAGTAACCATTAAAAAAGCTTATAGTTTAATATTTGTTTGAAATTGAAACTGTCCATGCATTTTTAAAGAGTGTCCTCTGCTACCAATAAATAAACATGCAACATACGATGAGCAGAGGAATCATGGGATATACTAAAATACAGACAAATCCTGTATGATCATGCACTTTCAAGTTAATTAATTATTATTAAGTTCATTTTTATTGTCACATCAGCATCAGGAGATATGTGTGTGTGTGTGTGTGTGAGTATTATATATATATATATATATATATATATATATATAAACACACACACACACACACACACACACATGTTCGTATGTATCATTTAACCAAGATCTATAAACAAACTTTTCTTTGCATTTTTATTTCTGTAGTCTTTCACTACAGAAAAAAATCTATAAGCAGCATATGATGCTAGACAGAGGCATGATGGAATATTCTGAAGCACAGACACTAATCCTGGTCCTCAATGTTCATGGAATCCATTTTCAGATTACCTCAAGGTCTAATAAAGCTAATCAATAATAGCAAGAGACAAAGCACTGCATGCTAGACATTATGGGAATGCATCCTCAATGGATAAAGAGACACAAATGGTTGTTACTTTAGAAAAAACTAAAAAAAACAAAAACATGCAGTCATTTTAATTTGGCATTTTAAGCAAAAGGAGCCCATTTATGACACTACACCAACAGATTTTGCTGGTCTGCCTCCAAGTCATGAGATATTTTCAAAGTGTGGAGAACAGACCGGTTGAGAATTACAAGCCTAACAGTGCCCATATCAGTTTCCAATTCCAACAGGAACTTTGACGACACCTGTGCGGTTGATAATGGAGAGGGGAAGCGGTGTAGAAGGTCAGAGATCTCTGTTGACACCACCCCCCTCTCCCATCCAGGGTCAGCACTGCTGTTAATGTAAATGGAAAAGAAAGTCGGAGCAGGTAATGCAAGAACTATTGGAAAGACGGACGTGCTTTCCTTCAGAAAATGCACTTAAAACGATCAATGGCAGCCTGACTGGCTGTAAAAGGATACCAGAGCTGATGAGCAATATACAATCAGCTCGGCAGAAAAACATCTTTGACACTTTATTGGGGGGGGGGATTTTCACTACTTAATTTCAACATCGAAGGCTCTGTTTGTTCAGCAAGTGACAAATGCATCAGAGCTTCAATGCATTAGATTATTAATGCACGGCTCATTTTTCTAGTCCGAGGAAATTATAATACTTTAGCCTGTGCAAAAAGAATTATGAAAAATGATGCCCTGTCATTCGGCAAAATAAATGCATCACCAATCATGTCGGCTTAGCTTTTATAACAATTACAGTGGGTGCTGGACAGCCCTTTAGAAAAGAGACTGAAAATTTCCATACATCAATTCTCACTGTAAGAATCAATCATCAACACTTAATCTTAACTGCACACTGCAGAAGCTACCACAAAGGTGAATAATAAACACAGGATTACATAAAGACATTTAACAAGCACTATAATGATCTTAATCTATAGCCTGAAAATATGAATAACTTCAAGGAGAGTCAGTCAGTCGTGTCTTCCGATGGTTGGTCACAACCCCACACAGTACCATAAAAATGCTGATTACAAGCTCAAACAAGGACGAAATGGAAAACCATGCCACAAGGCAACAGTCAAAAAGGGATCGGATATAATTACAACATCTGTGGACAATAACTAGTATATAAGTACTGATTATAGGGCTACTACATACATCGCAAATATCTTATCAGTGAATGACATCTGAATACTTGAATGATGTTTAAGAAAGATAGCCTACACAATGAATCTGACAGAATCTGGTTTCGGTTTCAAATTAAGAGAAAGATACATAAAGTAAGTGATTAGTCTCGAAGATAAACACAAGAATATCGTCATAAAAAACACCTGATGCAAAAGTCATCAGATAAAGCCAAAATGATGACTATAATACCATATAATCTGGAATTAAAACTGCCGGACTAAAAGTGGATGCAAAGTTAGGGCTTACAGCTGTTTTGAGTCACTCAGCCTGAAAAGAAGATAAGATAAGTCGGCTAACAACCCATTAGCGACTTATTTCAAAGCAAAAAGAAACTTGGTTTCCACATAACAACTGTGACAGCACAGTTCAACTTTGTGTTTTAGCTTTCAAACAGGAAACATGCAAGTGTTAGAGGCCGTGTAAAACCCAAGCAAGACATACTTCTACTTCTCAGATGGGTAAAAAGAGAGAAGCTGGTGTCATAAAATACTTCTATGTTGATCTATAAGGCCTCGTGTTGTGTTGATTCGGACAAAGAGTGAGAAAGAGAGCTGTCTGGTCATTTATTTCCTGAAGCACAGTGAGATTTTCCACATTAATTTGTTTAGCCTGATATTAAAACTGAGATATAGTTTAACACTCCTCTGTTTTTTGCTCTATCTGATACCCTTCTAGTCTAATAACTGACTGTAATTGGACACAACTCTATTTTGAAATGCAAATCATAGTTTATAATATCTGTCGAAAATTAAGCGACATTAAACCTCACTAACTCGTGAGCTTAACTGCCTAATGTTTTTAGATTAACGTTACACAGACGCTTTAATAGGCGATGACGCCCTTGCCATAAGATACTTCAATATCAAAGTCTGAAACGTCAAATAAATATATCTATACCAGATCTGGCAGTTAAAGTGCATCTCGTCCGTCCATAAATGTTTTATTTCATAATGAAGTGCCAATCCTTGAAAGCTTCCCATTTTGGCCTAGCAAAAAATGCATTCTCAAACACGTCTTTAACATTAAAAATGTCTTTAGAGACATTCAGTCTATTTTCTTTGAGTCGTCTTCTCGGCCAGTCGCTTAAGAACGTCCTTAAAATGAGTAACTGTCTAGCTGAGCCGTCAAATATGAACTAAATACACGTCGAAATGTATTTTGTTTTATAACTAAAGCCAAATAGATAGCCTCTCGCGTCCGAAAAGGGAAGGAAATACCGACAAACCGGCTAAACAACTCTGAGGCTTGTTAGACAAACATGACAATAATCCTCCACAAATGAACTAGCTTAGCAACCAACCGGCTAGGCTAACATCATATTAGCCTCTTAGCAGCGAACCTTTCAGTCCTTCGATTAAAACAAGCAGGGGAATGTTTTTAATTAGGAAACATAAATATGTTTTTACCTGCGTGCGAGTTCCCTATGTAGTACGCCGCGACATGGTCCTTTATTTACGCTCTGAAAAGTGATTTAATTTCCCACCAAAGACTAGCCCGGCTTCGCTGTTGTCTCTTTAAGCCTACCGTTTCGGTGAGCGAAGCTCCGGCGTCACCCGACACTCCCATTGCTGTGGATACGCTCTCAAAAGTGCGTAGATGGATTGGTGAATACGCGGCTGTGCTACCGCGCGCAACAGAAGCTCCCTACCGTCCCCACCTGGAGAAAAACTCGACTGTTTTGCCCGGATCAACAGTTGATGGGTTTTTTAATGGAAACACTAAATTTATTAGGATTCGTCTAGTTTGAACCAGGATGTGTAAATGTTTAGGTGATAGGCCTACCTTGAATATTTTGTAGAAAAGCTGGACATGACAAGGCTGTGATCAGGTTTCCATTGTGAAAAATATAAATGACTGAACATTATATTTAAAGATTTTAATTCTCACTCTATTTTTGAACTGGAAAACAGGAATTTGTATAGAGAAACAAAATATAGGCTATGCATAATTTACCCGTTAAGGTGTTTTATATAGTTTTACAAGATGTAAATAAACATATTCTGTATAAACCTACCTTTTTTTCTTTACTAGAAATATAGTCGTGCTCATTTTTTATTAATTCTCATTTATGTCATTACAATAGTACACTTGCTGTGGCAAATTGTAAACAAATTTGCAAATATACATAATAATAAATAATCTTTATGTTTGTAAATGTTTTGTATTTTTTCAGTGTTCTTAGTAAATGTTTAGTTTCAGCAGTCTTATTATTTTTCAGTTGTAAAGTTTTGTCAGTTTTTATCATCAGCAGTCGTATTCTGACTTATAGAAATCAGACAGTTAACATGGTGCTTTCATAATTAAAATATGACCATATTCATAAGCAGGTAAACATATACAGTGATAGGTAACTGTGGTTTTCATTCATATAAAAACAAATTATACTTTTAGCTATAATGAAAATTTTAAGCGTTTGCTACGTAAATGTTAAGCCTGCTGAGAACACTCCACATTCTGCAAAATTATTTATCGCAGTGACATAAATTATGAAAATCAAATGTGCAATCCCAGAATTAGGTTACACGGAAACCATGATGCAAGCCGAAAACTACTGATTCAGATGTTTTTTGTTTTTATTTATATTCAAAATGACCACATGTTCATAAAAATCTACAAAGTGCTCAAATATGTATGTGCAACATAACATTTTCCTCAACAATGCTCTAAGCGATGCATGGAAGTTCACCAAAAAAAGCCAGTTTGTACAAATACTAGCAAAACCGATTACTGTAAGTTACAGAAAAAGACAGAAATCCAAACCCTTCTGTTATTCTGAGGGTAAAAGTCATGATGTTGTGGTGGGGGGAGGAACACAGGAACACCTGTTCCCTCTTCACATCCTAATGAGGACAACTGGCTCAGTGGGCTTTATTGGTTGGTGGCTACATGTCCAAGTGGTGGGGAACCACAGATTTAGATTGACAGGCAGACTGAAGCATGAGATTGTTACATTTCCCTAATGGCACGAGACTGACGGCTGTGCTGTGCTGCTGTTGCATTAGAGGCATATATGTAGGAGAGAAAGGAAGACCTGCAGACAGCAGCCCAAGTGCATGAGGCATTGGTTGTTGGTAGTGTTCTCCAGTAACGAATGGAAAAACAGCAGTGGAGTGCAGTCTGGGGTGGGAATGAAGGTGAACAGAGTCTGATGAGGAAGGAATGGTGTTGTTTTCCCTAAAAGGGGACTGAGATTTTGAATTAGAGCCTTTCTCCTGGTCCTTCACCAATTCTTTCCGTGGTTTAGCTGCAGAACGATGCACTTGGCTTTCTTCTTTGGAAAGGGGTGCGAAGCGTTGGCCTTTTCTAAATTTGGCACGTCTGTTTTTAAACCACACCTGAGAAAACACGTTTTGTTATTTTAAGAAGCTTTTTTTAGTAGTACCTTTAAGTTTTAAATGTATTCTAATATTTAAAAGACATTGCGTATGTTTCTGTGCTCCTCACCTGGATACGGGCTTCTGGGAGGTTGATGCAGACTGCTAGTCTCTCTCTCATGCCCACATCTGGATACTGGGTTTGCTGAAAAGCCTTTTCGAGGGCTTGTAACTGGGACACACTGAAGGCGGTGCGACTACGACGCTGCTTTTGCTGGTTCCCGTAGCGTGCCTCAAGGATGAGTTCTGAATGAAGGAGATATTTATTACTTGCTTAATTTATTTTAAGACACAGTATTGTTAACTTAAAATAGAACTTAAACCACAATTAAAACAATTAAAAAACATCAAATCAAATATAAACAACTTTTATTTCAACATAATTTAAAATAACTAAAATAACTAAAAATAAAATGATTAAATAATAATAATTAATACTAATGATTATATATATATATATATATATATATATATATATATATATATA